>PVLD010028893.1:0-18763 GCA_004027595.1 Dinomys branickii | reverse complement strand
GTGCAGTTTGTCCCAGTAGCGCGTTCTCTGTCGGGTTCAGGAGCTGAAGCCGTTCTTCCCTCCACACTCGCTCTCTCGGCTGGTCGTCTTCTTCCCGGAAGTCCTTATTTCTGTCTTCATATTGTTATATTTCATTGTTTGGGTGGTAATCCTCTGGGAGGTTCTCTCTCTGCTGCCTACCCGGTCGCCATCTTCCCGGGAGTCTCCCACTAAAGTATTTTTTACAGTTGGAAAACAGTTGCCTTTTTCTAAGTACTATTTAGGATAACATATAATGGGTTTATTTTCATTTTAATAAATAATTTTATTATTAAATACATTTCTTGGTTAAGATTCTAATACGGAAAATATTTGCAGATATAACCTACATGTGTAAAAGGTTTGCAGGAGCCTTGGTTATTTTTAAGAGTGTAAAGGGACTTAAGTATACCCCAAATTTGAGTACTGGTCCACCCCATTAGGAAGGAATTAAGAAATTAACTCATGGGGTGGTTCAGAGAGCTAAGTAGAAAATCACTTCAATGATAGGTTGCTTCTCAGTTCTTGTTTGACTTTCTTACAGGCCTAGATATAAAAGTTCAACTATATAATGCTCAAAATCTCGAGACTATTTCTAATGTCATAAAGGGAATCATTTCTCAGAATACCCTTTTAAAAGCTTTTCCTAAAATCTATGTTATAAGGGACTTTTCTTTCTGTGGCATGCTGTGGAAGTCTTAAAATAGATCACCCGTTGACGTGGAATAAGGTATGAGCCGTGGGAGAGAGGTGATTATATAAAGTAAGATGCACTCCTATGCCTGGGAATGAACACACCCAAGAGACAGATCCCGTCAGTGTCTTCCTTGGCCTCCTGTGGGGACTAGCTCTGTTTGCTCTCAGCCTGGTGAAATGAGGGAGCAAGGAATCAGTGAGATGCACATGGAGTGGAGAGTGATGGCTTAAGCACAGACAACACAGGTTTTAAGGGTGGGGAGGTCTGCAGGAAGCCATGCCCGGATGTCTGCTCTGGCAGTGCCACTGAAGCCTCCCTGACCATCTGGGGCAAAGACTTGGCTTCCCCTTGCCAGATACCCTCCATGTGGGGCTGCAGAACCATGGCCATGTGTGTGTGTGTGTGTGTGTGTGTGTGTGTGAACCGCTGTTCTGGTACCCTCAGGGTTGCCTTTCTTGGACCCATCCTTGGAGCAGGGGCACAGGAGTGACACAGGAACCTTTCCTGAGAACAAAGCAGGCACATGAAGGGGTGTGGGAGGGGCAGGAACCCCCACAGTCAGTGGTGCGGAGCGGGACTCCTGTGATGCGAGGGCCAGGGTGCCACTGAGCTTCTCAAGGACACCGGGGTGCTGTGGGGAGAGGACCGGTGGTGGGTGGGAGGTGTCCAACCTGCTGGGAGCCAGCAGCGGGAGATGGGGAAGGCTGGTGTACAGGCAAGTGACAGGATCTCAGATGTGCTTCGAAGAGACAATCTGGCACTGGTGTGTAGGTTGGGCTAGAGTGGGTGCAAAGCAAAGTCTTCAGCAGTAGGCAGTGGCAGAGTAGGTGGTGGCGGAATGGGGCTTGCAGAGCTTTATTCAAAGGAGGCAGGGCGTCTTCAACAGAAGCAGGGGAGATAAAACTCAGCCACATGACATTTTATAGGAATGGACACATGAGAAAGGCTGAGAGAATCTATGTGAACAATGCTGTCTAAGGGCCGTTCTAGGAAAGGCAAACTTAGGGAGGCAGAAAGCAAATCAAGCTGGGTATTGTGGTGCACCCATGTCATCCCAGCACTTTGGCAGGCTGAGGGAGGAGGATCTTAAGTTCCAGCTCAGCTTAGGCAACTTGAAAATCCCCATCTCAAATAGGGCTAGAGGTGCAGCTCAGTGCAAAGGTCCTGAGTGCAATCCCCAGTGTGGGGTAGGGGAAAGCAATCAGTGGTTGCTTGGGAAGAGGGCTAGGACGGAGGGAGTTAAAGGGGCTTGAGGAAACTTTGGGGCCTGACGACACATCACCCTCCTCTGGTTCCACCTGTAAACACACATGTCAAGATTTGCCCAAAAGACTCTTTAAATAGATACAGCATGTGCATGTCAATTACATCCCAAACAAGTTTGTTTTTGTCTTTTCAAAGACTAGTTTGGTTTTTACAAAAGACACTAGTAACTCAAAAGAGCTGCGAACCTCTCTGGAGAACTAAGGGTTGGTGGCAAAAGAAAGGAGCCACATCACCCCGGCTGGGGTGGGCTGGAGGCCAACTTGGTGGCTGCAGAACTAGTAGGTGCTCCACACCTGGTGACAGGAGCCTTCAGGTCAGGACGGCAAGGCAGGAGGCCACCTCTGTGCTGAGTGCCAAGGACAGCAAAAGGTGGGGCAGGACTCAGGACTTCTGCCACACAGACGGAGGACCGGAAGATAGAATTAGACACAAGAAAAGGAAAGTGAGCTGATTAAAATGCATCCGTTCTGCCAGGGGGAACTGGAGGGAGAGGAGGGCAAGAGAGGCTCGCAGACAGGATGGACATGACCAACATGTGGTAGATGGAGGTGTGGGAGTGTCACAGTGACACTCAGTCTGGGCTGACTTGAATACCTGTTGAACTCCTGAGCAACTCAGAGACTGCGAGATCTTGGCCACCAAAATTTCACCATCATACACAGCCACACGTGTTGTGAGTGCTAAAGGCAATTCACTCTCAGTGCTATGAACGAGAGCTTTCTTGGACCCGGGCGCTAGGGCAGGACAAAGCAGAGAGCAAGACAGGAAACTCACAGAGACATCAAACACCTGCTAGGTTCCCAGGCTTTGGGAAAGTGAACTGGACATTAGCATTCAGGAGAGAAGCCAGGGCTTTAAGGGGATCCAGGTGCATTTCCGCTGGGAAATGGCAGGCAGCTGTGTAGTGTGCCCTAGTGATCTCCACCTCCTATATTCACACCCGTGGGGATCCCTCCCCTACGGTGTGGCTGCATCACACACCCCAGGGCTGTGGTTGTCAGCGTTAGGGATGTGGACAAAATGATAGGCATGTCACTTTGCAGATTCAGGGCACTGTAGGGCTTAAGGTGAGAACGTCTCCACACTGCTGTTGGAGCACACTGTAGCCACAGATTACCTGTAAATAAATGAGCACGGCTGGTTTGGGTACAAGTTTATTTACAAAAACACAGTAGGTGGCCTCACAAGCCTGGTCTAAGTCAAATCCTCAGAGAAATCACCATTGATTACTACTGTGGAGCAGTGCATAAAAGTGAAGTAGGTTGTTGTAAGACATGGAAAGTCTTGTTCTCACCCCATTATGTTGCCTTCCAACCAGATATTTCATCACTAGAGTTATTTTCCTTAAGCTCTGTTCATGGAAGTTTCTATATCCCCGGTCTTGGAAGTTTCTAGGTAGAAGAGAAGCACGATTTTCAGAGAAAGCCTTATCTCACTGAAGTGTCCCTCTGATAGCCAAAGCAGTCCATTGAGTACAAAAGCCATTTTCAATCAGCTTTTTATAGACACAGATGGAGGTGGGATGTGACTCTCTCGGGTGTGTTGGGGGTACCTAAAGAACCCAGCCTGGAGAGGAGGGAAGCCAACTTCAGCTACTTCCTGGCCGCTTCAGAGAGTCCCCAGTGCCCTTGAAGGGTCGCAGAAGACTGCAAAACAAAATTAAGTGACTGACAACATAGCACGAGGCACATCATAAAGGAGATAAAGACTTATTGTGACTTCTACAACACTGAGAATTACTAGGTCTAGAATAACCCAAACCGGGTCCCCAAAACCGGCTGTTGTGCCCAAGAAAAAGCTCCACATTGGCATTCAGTACCATCAATTTGCTTCTCAGCACTCTATGTGTCTGCGCACGCTGAAATGAGGAACAGACATAGGACCAAAAGGTAAAGACAGTGGATGTTACATAATCAAGCGCTAATCATATCCTGACAATACAGCAAACAAAATATTGAACACTGTAAGCAATCAGGAAATACCATAAAATAGACACACACATATAAAATGGCTGATTATAGTCTCTGCAAAAGTATCTATAAAATTGTTACTGTACAACAGGCCACATTTTTGTGAAAACTGCCAGTGATTTGAAAATGAAATAATTTCCATAGCAGAAAACAAAATGCATAGAACCTAAAAAAAACTCCAGGCCTTTACAGCACGAGCCTAAGCTACAGTAAGCTTGCCTGGTGTTCACCGTTTCCCTCCATTGAACGGGAAATGCTGAGACCGGAAGTGTCTCATAGGCTGAGATTTTCCTGTCTCAGAAAGCTTCTGCACCCAGACTCGGGGGGCAGGCAGGCAGCACTATCAGATCCACGCAACAGCACTAGTCCACAGTTGTGGTGGATGTTCAACCACAGAGAAGTTCCACAGTGCAGTGAAAATAGAGGTGCTTGTCCTGTTGAAACACATCTCAAGTATTCTGGAAAAAGACCTCAAACCTAATGGCCTTACAACCTTAGGTTAGGAAAGAGTGACCCTACAGAACAATGGCAAAAATCCAGTAGTATTTTATAGAACTCCTAGAGGAAGAAATCCCAAATTCAGCCTTGTGGTATAGGAGGTAGGGAACAAGGCTACAGTTTCTAGGCAGCATGCCTGAGGTCACACCAGGGCAGACACAAATCCTCAAACAGCACAACCCGAGTCACAGCAGTGACCTTAAGATGCCAGTCCTTCCTCTCAGTCACCAACCTGCCAGGGATGCTCAGAAATCCATTCTTGGCAGTGCAAGTCGTAACACCTGGGCTTCTTGCTAAGCACCAGCAGTCCTGGCTCTCCTTTCCCCGTGCAACAGGGCACTCTCCTTGTCTGGACTGCTACAATTATCTATGGCCAGCTCCACCCAAGGCTCACAACACTTGGGATCTGGAAGGAAGGAGTGGTGATGCGTGAGGCAGGGCAGGGCGTTGTGGTGGTTAGCACCTCCTCGCTTATCAGGCTGAATTGTGAACTACTGTCTAGGGACAGTCATTCCTGGCCTGTTAGTTTGTAGCCCATATGAAGTCTTTCACGTCACTGGATTACCTTAAAGAGGAAATGAGAGACATCTGAGAACCTCCTCAGCTCCTAGCAACAACATTCTCCTCTGGTCCTTTACTGAGAGGAACCTTTACCACCTCCACCGTTCCGCATCTCCTTCATCAAACAAGTGGATCAGAGAATCAAGGTCACTGCCCTGCCGTCCAGCAAGGACTCAGCGTGGTCACGACTGCCACAGAGTTTCTTACCCATGCTTCTCCAGAGAGAGGGAGGGAAAGAAGAATCAGTACCTTAAGTAATTCTCTCTCTTTTCCAAAGATGGAGATTTCTAGATCTCTTAAGTGCAAGTTCACATCTTCAATTTCTTCCTGCGCTCTCGCTTCTTGCTCTACATTAGTGCTTCTCAAACTTTCATGTGTGTACATGGGAATTTTATTACAGTGCAGGTCCTGATTCAGTATGGCTCAGTGAGGCCTGAAGCTCTGCATTTCTAAAAAGCTCCCAAAGGATGCCAATTCTGCTGGACCATAGCCCCTGTTTGGAAGAGAGGATCAAAATTCTCCTACTACCCTGTGAAGCCTGTGTAATGCAATATACAGTACCAGGGAGTGCAGACCTAGTGTTAGCTGTTCCTTTTGCACCCTACTTGCCCCAGGTAGCAGAGCACCAGGCAGGCCTGTACCCCAGGCCATCTCCCAAGGGGTGGTCATGGCAAGTCCCTTTGATGTCTTCTGGTGAACACCACCCACCCAGAGGGGCTAAAAACAATATAAAGATAAGAAAAAAAGATGGTAAGAGAGTCCTAAAAAATGTAATTCTCTTGGGAAATTGCAGAAGAAAGGAGAGACAGACAGACACGAAAAATATCAAGGCCAAGGAGACAGGAACCACCTTGACCTTTGGGAGTGGGGGTGACTAAGTAAGTTGGGGAGAGGCTGTGTCGCCCATAGTGACTGCACAGGTGAGAGAGGCATCTTCTAGTGGCAAAGACTTTCTGCTCAGCCTGTATCAAAACTTCTTTATTCCTCCATGGAAAGAAACAGAATTCTACCCACTCCCTCAAACAAAGCAGCACCCAAGAGCCATATGGAATTCTCTATTTTCTCCCTCACACCATCTGCTTTGGGATCCAAGTACAGAATGGCAACTGCATTGATCTTGGAGCCAACAAAACCTCCCAGTGCCGGGAGAGGCACTAACAGGGCTGGGTTAGGTCTCAGCCCTGGCCTGCACCATTGCGCCATTGTCTTTTTACTATCAAGCATTAAAGTCTCTGTGGCTGGCTCCCAACAGTTTATGCCTTGGAAGCACCTTATTTCTACTGATTGCAGTGGATGCGCACATTACAACATGTGAGTACAGCCCATATCAGGAGCTAGGAAGATAGGTACTTACTTAAAGGAAAGTCACTCATTTTGTTTCTTCCCTACTTAATGGAAATCTCACTCGTCACGTCACTAGCATCCCGATACCATACGAGCCTCATAATGTCTCATCACGCCATTGCGAAATTCAAAACTGACCCCTCAAAACTATGGTTTTTTTAAAAAAAGTTTTACTTTTTGCCTAACTTAGCTGACAGCAAAACTTATCATGACTTCAACGTCCTTGGTGCCAAAACCCAACTAGAATGGACAAGGGACTGATGTCTGCATGTATCTACCTCACGCTAGGCAGAGACTAGTGGGTTGCCTGAGGAGTGGCACCCAGATCTTGTGATGGCATCGCGCTGTATGCCTCAGAAAACCCAAACTCTTCAGAATTCTCGAAATTCTTGAAATTCAGGAAATTAACTAGAGTCTTGCATTTCTGTTCTTAGCTGGTGCTGTTGCTTAGAATGCCAATATTCTGAAGTTTGGTTAAAAATACAGAAAAATACAAAATTTTCTGCCAATGCTCAGACAAGAAGCTGCTCAACACTCAGAAAGAGTCGTCAAGGACTACAGATAGAGGTACATCACCCCTCCATATTGGTGTTTACTCTTTTTGTTTGTGTGGTACTGGACATTAAATGCAGGCCTTTAGCACTAACTACCTCTCTCAGCCTTTTTTAAAATTATTTTTTGAGACAGAGTCTCACTAAATCACTAAGTTACCCAGGCTGGGTTCAAACTCACAAACTTCCTCTGGCATGCTTGGACTACAGGTTTGTGCTACCACACCCAGGGTAGTGTTTACTCCTTATCCCATGGTTCAGTGAATTAAAATCCTGGAAGTACTCAAGTTCCTTTTGGATTTCCAGCTGCCTTAGCACCATCAAACACTCTCAAAATGAATCATTCTACCTCACCCATAGTGTCTGATAAGTTAGGGGGGGGCTTTATCACACTGACAAATGTTCCTTCCTTACCCCCACCTTGAATTGTGCACATCCAACAGGTAGGAGGCTTTACTGCAAAACAGCTTGAGATATAATTTATAGACCATAAAATGTACCTGTTAAAGTGTACAATTCAGTGGTTTTTCGTATATTTGCAGAGTTGTACAACCATCAACTTAATCTTAGAACATTTTTATCACCTCAAAAGAGAACCCTTATGGCCCATCAGTAGTTAATCCTCCATTCCCAACTTCTCCCAGTCTCTGGCAACAACTAATCTACTTTTTATCTCTACAGATTCACCAGTTCTAGAATTTCATGTAAACAGTCATAATGCATTGAGTCTCTCCTGTCTGGCTTCTTCTACTTAGCATCACACTTCCGATGGCCACCCATGTCCCAGCCCACATGTCAGTACCTCATCCCTTCTTATTGCTGGTCAGTAGCACATCTAATGACAATTTGTAAATCAAGATTCCAAACCCTCTGCATCCTTTAAAGGATCTCAGAAAGGATGCCCGGTTCATCCTTTCTCAGCTTTTCTAACGGGAGTAGACAGGCACATCTGGAACCAGCATCTAACAGCCATATGTCAAATGAAGGAATGCATAGCCCAAGATAAAAAACTGACTCCAAAGTCAGATTTCAGGTTAATTAACCTGATGCCACAATCTAGGTCTTAAGAGGACACAGAAAGAGTTTTAGTAGATTATGCATTTTATGAATGCCATTCAGTGGTATCTTGCACTAAATCTCAGGATTGGTCACTCTACAGTGCTACTTGTCACCATTTCTGACTTAGTCCTCAAAAAGCAAGCCACCATTTGGGAGAAGTGACATTATGGGCTGACACAAAATCAGCAATGGTTTAAGGCTGTTGCGGTGCTCCTCTGACTCACTTCCAGCTTGTTATAGCAACATTTTATGCAGGCTGAACTACAGCTTTCTGCTGGTAAAAATCAGTGTCAGGGTTGCAGAATATTAAGCCATGTGTTGACTTGGGGCTACAGGAGAGTGAATGCACATATTGCTCAGCCTTCTCCCATTCTGAGTCCCCAAACAGACCTGCACACATTTTACTCAGCCCTACCACCCAGCAGGCTGAAAAGCTAGTGTTCATCACGACCAAGGAAAATGGAAAATGCGCCCAGTGCACCTACCTGGTGGGATTTTAATACACAGCAAAGACCACATAGGCCTTGCTTTTTCCTTGTCAAAGGCAATGACTAATATTATAAGAAAGTAGTGCCAAGTGGCAGGGCAGGATCAGCACTGGGGATGCTCAGGACTGTCAGCTCTAAGGTTCCTTGACTGCCCTGGCCCAATTCTGGGCCCTGAGTTGGGCAGGTATGGCTCCCTTCCCTACTATGAGTTCACACATTGGAAATTTCATGAGTCACCCAAAGACATATCTCACTGCATACTGTTTTCTTTGAGAAGAAGAGGTGGGGGTGAGGAAAGAAGGCATGGGCGAATAAAGTGGAGAACAATGGGGTGGAATGGAAAGCGAGAGAAAAAATGAAAGATGATCAAAAAATTTGCAAAGGGTCAGTTCCACCTTCGCCCATGTCAACAAATGAATGCACCAAGGAAAACATGAAATATCACCAAGCCGAAAGAGCCATTACAAATCATAGTAAAGATAACAGTTGACTTGCTATGAGAATTCTCCCCAAGGCTGTATTTACCTGGACTGCTCAAGGGGCTAGCCCTGTCCCCCAGGGTTGGCACAGGATGGTACTGGTGATTCTTTGAGCCTGGGTACATCCAGTGGTACCTGCCAATTTCCATTTCAGCTCTGCTGTTCACTGCCAATTTCAGGTGGCAAAGAGTCAGTGTCTCTATCTCCAGCAAAGATTCCATATCAGCATTTTATGTTATTCTTTTACCATATAGTTAAAGGAATGGGGAGTTCAAAAAATATGGTATTGAAATGTAACTTTTCAGCACCAACATATCAACTCAGCATAATAAATGTCAGAATGTTGGGAGTTTCTTCCTCCATTTTTGAATTTACCCTTACACAAAGCACCAAAATTGTGTTTTCTTTGCTCAGTTTCTTCCCTCCTCCCCACAACCCACTTCTTAAAATGCTCATTTTGGGGAAGATACTATTTATAGTTAAATTTTGGCTTCTCACAGTAGTTTTCTTTGTTGATTTCTTTTCAGACCAAGAGAGCACTATAATTACTGCCAGCTGTACAAGCAAAGGTGAACACAAGCTAACTCTCTATAATGGTCCCCAGTTTCCATCCTAAAAATTTGGCAAATTATCCCATGGCCTACTGAATTCTGAATGAAATAAATGCCTGTCCTCTCACTGACATCTGCGGTATTCTTTTTCACATCTTCAGCTCAGTTTGTCAGAACCTAGAATATTCTGGACTAAAACCAGTCTCAGTGATCTCTTGCCATGTTACAAAGCGCTGCTGACCTGGGCTCACACCACTGCTTACTCATTCAAAGTGGTGACAACCGGTCCCCTGGGGAATCAAGTCTCTTTCTGGTGATATGACCATATTTCCTACTTCTTAGAGCTTTGGAGAGGAAAATACATACCAATTTGCCTGGCACAGAGTAGGCTTCTGGTAACTGTTAGATGAATTACAATCTTGAAGTCCCTGAAAAACCATTAAGTTGTCTGCCTTAAAAATCCCATAAAACCTAATAAGAGTTTATAATCCTCTGGGGTACCACAAATATCTAAGGACTAAAAAATAAAAATGCCTCTGTTGTTGACTTGGGTAATAATTCCATCAGGGGAGTGGGTTCGAATGTTCCACATGGCACTGCAGATCACCGAAGATAAAGACCAGCAAATAACCATATCACAAGGCAACAGGCCAGCACCCTCTCCAGGCCCACTGAACACCTCACAGAGCCTGCCCAAAGGGCCAACTCTATTCTCCAACAAGTCTGAAAACTCTCTAGAAGTTTCCATTTGGGAAACAGAGAGATCCTTCTCTAGGTGGTGTTTTACAGAAAATCCTTTGGGTTCCAAGGTAAAATAAAAATGCCTTATGAAAAAGGGAAAGTAAAAGATACTTGGATAAGATCAGAATTATACAATTAAACTTCTTTTTTGCTGTCAATAATGATGACCACAGTTCTAATTGATGGAGGGCTTAATATATGCTAGTCATGTTAAGCACAGGATACTTGTTAACTCATTTGCCACAAGTACCCTATGAAATCATTATTCCATCTATGATCACTTGCTCACGGTAATTCAGACACCAGGGCAGCAGAGCCTAGGCGCACGCCTGGGCAATCAGCCTCCAGAGGGCGCACATACAACATTACCATATTCTCCAGGGCCTGAGCATTTGCTGAAGTTTCCTATTCTTGCAGAGGCATTAGTTAAACACAAGGAGAGTTTTTCTGAGGTCCATGTGGAGGTGAACTGGGTTTCTGTGTCTTATAAAGAAAAGGTCCAGGTCCTCAGCTACTGATATGAATTTAGGGTGAAAGTGCTAAACTCTCAGGCTTCCTTGGATTTAGATGCTTACTATTTCAAGAGATTCTTGGAGATAAAAGTTGTGCTACGTTCTCCGAAGCAAAGAAATGCAGCTAGGTTGGTGGAAGGAGCCAGAAGGTCAGGTCAGCTCATGGTACAACCCGTTTTCTCTTGGTGAAGAGGTAAGCCCTTCTCATTGACTCCCAAGCACGAGCAATTTGAGTAGCTCAGTTACCCTTGATGCAAACATTTTCTTTGGGGAAGGGTATGTGCTGGGGATCTAACTTAGCGCCTTACTTGTGCCAGGCAAGCACTTTACTACTGAGCTTCATCTGCCTTCTTCAGACTGTATCTCTGTACACCCAGCACCCAGTTGGCACCCAATAAACATTTGCTGAATGAATATTTGGGTAAAAGCAAGGGAGCACCTTGGCACCCTGTGGTCCAGAAGTAGCCCCCTAACCTTGCTGACTTCCTCCCTATTCAGGCCATGCAATTCAGAGGAGTCCTCCACAACCTGTACCCGTCCTTTCGCCTATCTGCAGATTCCAGGCACTCAGATACTGGCTGCTGGGAGACAACAATGAAAAACCATGGACTCTCCAACACTGATGTCTTTTCTGAGAAAAAAAGGCAGTCATGCCTGAGACACTTAATCTAGCATAAAAATATAGCAAGCCAGTAGATGCAGAAGTAGGACCGGGCAAGTGGATGGATGTTTTCTAATTCCTTTGACTAATAGTTCCAGGGAGGCCTTTTGACAACAGTAAACCTGTAGATGTGAAAGAAAAGAAAGCCACTTCTATTTTATACTCTTGAGCCAAGCTGAAATTGAGCCATTAAATTTAAGGTTATTTATTAAATCTCAGCAATCACAGTATACATTTTATTCCCAAGGGCGGGGTCCCAACACCTGAGTCATCTGATTGCAGGAAGAAGCCTCCACTAGAGTGGTTTATTAAACGTCCTATTCAATTGAAGCATCTGACAAGAATGAGGAAATGGCTTCTGCTCCACAGGGGAAGACTGCGTATGCTTCTTCTTTTGAGATCAGAAGATAGAGGTGAAGTGGGTAGCGGTGGCTTATGGGGAGGTCATCACCAAATGTAGCCGTGAGATAGACACTGAGAAACTGAGGAAAGAAAATCAAAAAAGTGCCTCATTCCCTTTTCCCCTTTTCAGTACCTAGGAAATTATCCCTGGAAGGACTTAAGTAACAAACACGGAGCTGCCAAGAAGGACCATCTTCACTGGGCAAGGTCTCTCAGGGGTCTAATTGGGCATCCTTTGTTTTTAGTTTTCAGTTAGATATTAGAGGAAAGCCATAACAATAGAATTTAGTGAAGGTTGGCAAACCATGGGCAACTATTTTTGTAACAAAGTTTGCCTCAAACCCAGTCTCAGCTATTTGTTTCTAAACTATGCTTGCTTTTGTGCTGCAATGGCAGATCTGAGCGGGTAGGACAGAGACCTGGGACCTGCAAAATCTGAAATATTTTCTACCCAGTCTCTTACGGAAAAAGAATGTGAACCCTGCCATTGGATGTAGCACAGTAAGGCTTGACTATAGTAAGCCCTTAATGTAATTAATACAATCAGTCTGTAAAACAGAACATTATTTCATTTTCTCTTTTTACGTGCTCTAAAAAGAAACATCATTGGGTTGGCTAGGAATCAAGATTCTTCTCCATGGCACTGCTGTCTGCCATTTAATTTGGCAACAACCAGCAAAACTACAGTTAAACCCACGATTATATTCCTACTAGTGCCTAAGACGAGCTAGCTCCCTGCCTCTCCTAGAACGCAAGCTAAGAATACAGGGGAGGATGACGTTTTAAAGGAGAGCATTATTAGATGAATAAATGCAAAAAGAAATGATGAACAACAAAGCACATTTGCAGAGCTGGGAATGGAGCCCCCCTCTCTCAAAGGCAGCACGCCTCTGGCTCTTCCTCCATCCTGCAGCCACTCCTGCTCCTGAACAGTCATCCTGTGTCTGCGCCTCTGGTCCAAAGGAGAAGAAAGCAAGGGAGCATCTCTGGAACAGTCTGATTCATCACCCATCCTGGCGCGGGGAGCTGACGTCACAAGGACACTGGCTCTTTTGCGTGCTCTCAGCTACAGCGAGACCAACAAGTTACCTTATTAGGATCATTTCCTCTAACTTGACCTGTACTTCCAAGTAGCGGAGAAATGGGATCTTAAGACTTGCAATCTAAATTCAGTTTTACCTTCCATTTCAAGGAAGACAAATCTAAATTTTCAGAATTCTTTTTCTAAAGTATCAGCAAGGCCAGGTTTTGAAAAGCATGCTCCTAGTATTGACGATATAAAAGTAGCAGATCATCAAATTGCTCCTTTGTCCACATTTAACTTTTCTTTTAAAAAAAGTCCCCAAAGGAGGTCATATCATACCCACATGTGTCCCACGCCATCTGGCTGGACACTGTTCTCTACAACCTACTCCCCAGACATCGCCTCTTCAGATGCGCACCCCGGCAAATTCTTACAGAGAATAACTGCGTCTAAAACTGTCTCTGGGCACAGAGACAAGTCAGGAAATGGCAGGAGAAGTTCTCTTGCTCATAGACCATTACAAAATGTGAACTGTGTCCCTTTGCGTTACAGCACACAAGCTCAGAAGGCGGGAAAGGGCTTTGCTTTCTGAGCAAAAAAGGGCCATCCAGAGGCACACATATTTTGTTACATTAAAAAATGTAAGAAATTACATCTACTTGATCAAAACACTAAAATGGAGCTGCTAATGTTTTAAACAAGTCAATAATTTGAATGTGTTTCTCACTCTGACAATATCCTGCAATTTATTTTAAATTAAACATTATTTTCAATTGAGTATATTTTTCTTCCTGTGTGGTTAGGAACTTAATTTGATGCCCAGATTCTGGAATTTATTTCAGCTGTGATTCACAGGAACTAAACTAGCCTGACTATAATTATTTCAGTAGAATCCAATTTCCTACACATAATAAAAATAATTTTCATCACACTCAATTTTTTTTTAAATAATAGCGTACGAAGAGTTGCTGAGATTCAATTGTTTTTCTCCCTAGTAATTACATGCTCCTAACAATTCTAGATGCATCTGTTTTCACAAATGAATTGATGTCAAGTAATAGTTCACTGAAATAAATGGAAACCTAGCTCTCTGGCTTTTTATTATTGGACCCCATGATCTAGTTCCTTTAATTCTGCCTTACTCATTTTCTCCACTTATTCCATTTCCGATGAATCTGCTTATTCAATCCTCACACTTTGATTTCATTTAACGCTCTCAATTTAAAAACTGTCATTTGAAATAATTAAACATTTCATACATTCATCTGAGAAAACCCACTTGCTTTCCTTTTAAACTCCCTGAACATTTACTGAACATTTCTTGTGAATTTTGGTCACCCAGTAGTGCTCTGCGATAAAAGCAATGAGGCAATTTCAAACTTATAAATGCTCTCCTTTTATAAAGCCTTGAGCTATTTCTGTCCAAACTAGGAACAAAGGCATTCTGATTTAGTTTTAAAAGCAACAGCTCTCTCAGTAGGAGTTAGTGAAGCACAGGAGCTGGGATGTGTTGTGCTGTGGAAACTCCCTCCCAGGAAAGGACACAGACTAGAAAAGCTGAGGCCAATTTATAAATCTAAGCTTCATTTATATTCTTAATAGACACTGTAATAATTATCCAAAGCTATTAATTTGTAAGCTATCCAGTGGACAAGGCTTGTCTCCGTCACCAACAATTAAAAACAAGGGAGGAAGGAGGAATAGAGGAGCAAACTATGTGCATAGAAAACTCCATGTGAAGTGACAAAATGTATAGGATTAAATTTAGGAAACAAGGGCCCTTGCTGACAGACTTAAAAAAGAAAAAGAAGTAGGGGAGGCGGGGAGCCACCAGGTCCAAAACGATATCATGCATCCTGTAAGTAATGATGGCAAATCTGTAAATGTTAATTTCAGTAAAATAAGCATTTATCCTGTAAATCAGAGGGCATATGGGCCTGAATGAGCACGCCCAACTGTTGTGGCTACTGTTTTCTGTGGAACTTAAAACAGCAGGCAAATACACTGGGGGGCTATAAAGACACTTTTATGTGAGTCTTGACTTTGGGCTGCTGGTTTATGAACTAGTTCATCAAAATGAACATTAATGGATAAGCCACCCTCTAGATCAGCATCTTGGTAGGTCCCCAAATAGTCACAATCCTAGTGGCTGTAGATCAATAAAAATACATTTCCTGGCCCATATTCTTATTCAAGCATGTACCCATCGTATGTGTGACACCATCTTTTGATCCCTTGGTGGTTTTGAATTATTTAATGAACAGCTGGTATTTATAACATTTGGTAATTTAAAAAATTCCTCCAGGAATGATGGAGGAATTTCATTTCTAATTTTGTCCCTAAAGCCACGGCTCATGAGTTTTCATATACAGGTTGTCAGCAATGTAATGGTAACCTTTAGACCTGTTATTGAATAATATTTAACTGACATAAAATTAACAACAGTCCATGAAACAAAATGCTAAGATATACAATTATGTAGTAAGGGCTGTATAATAATTATATAGCCTTTAGTTGCTTTAGAGGGAAAAACACAAAAGGTATGTTTCTGCAGGGATCAAAACAGTTTTATTTGCTAAAGGCAAACATCTGTGAAAATGAAAACTATGTAGGAAATAGAATCATCTACTTTATGGAAAAAAATTGCTATAAACTGTGATAGACTTCTTTAGGACAATTCTATTATATTATTATACCCTCCAAATATGCAATCAACTTAGTTTCTGATCATGCACATGAATCTTTAAACTTTTATCTCACTTCCTCAGCTTAATGAACATTCCTAAGAGCTTCTCATATTGCCTGCCTCCTGGTCACTCACACAGATTTGAAAAAATGAGAAAAAGATACCTACAAGAAAAGACAGGGTCATCTTTTGTTGGGGGTGAGGTAGGTTTGATAAAAGGACTGAACTAAACTACCAAGTTTAAAACTAAATTGCTAGCTTAAAGCCATTGAGTTCTAAAACGAAAAAAGGGTTAAAATGGCAAATAAATATTTGTGTTCATCGTGCTTTTAAAAATAAATTTTAAAAATGAAATTGGTGGTTTGGGATAAAATGTCAACATATACAGAAATTCTATATAAAGACAAGGAATCTTTACCCTAGCATGCTGTTAAATCAAATCACATACAGTTGCCACTTTTTATAAGCTTAAAATGGTTGACTATTAGCAATTTTATCTGATTCAACTTACATAGTAACAAGGAAAATGTAGTTGTGGCTCCATCCTGGAAAATTACTATAGTTTAGTGACTGTCATTGGGCTCGAGGGTCATGAGAAATAACCTTAGCCTGACGGCTTTTGGTATCAGAGTCACTGCAGTTATAGAACATGTTTTTGCACATTTATGACGGTCTACAACTTCAAGCGAGGGACATCAATTACAATGCAGTCCTATGCCATTAACCTAACAGTGGCTGAGCTGATTTCATGGGGCAGCACACTTGACATCAGTTGGGATTTATGAAAGAGAGATTAATTTTAGCTTCTATTTTCTGCCATCTTTTTGCTGTAAAAACACCAATTTCTTGAAAAAGCTACCTCATATATCGAAAGTATGACCTGGTCTAAGATTACCTTTAAGGAGCAAGACTTTTCTCAATTTTCCTACCCCAAATCTTTTACGTTGTAATTAGCAGAAGACCTCCCCACCCCATCAGCACTAGGCAAAAGAGCTGACATTCTCCCTCTGCAGCTCCAACTGTAAATGATTATTACATATCACAGTCAGGGCCTGATCTATGGAAAGAACAATCCTATTAGAATAAGAAAATCAGAGAAGGTCCAAAGCACCACCGTAGTAGCGGAACCAAAGCACAATTAGCATGCATGTCCGCCTAGTCGCTCCTCGGCATTAGCAGAAGACACATATTCCATGTCCTTGGAACATCACATGCAGAACATAGCACCTTGATTATGATTAATGATATAAATGAAAAGACAGTTTCCCCAGCCCAGCTGCCCAAGGTGACAAACTACAGACATCCCTCTATGAAAGATCAGCTTCCGTAGGAAGATTTGCAACAGGACTAGGTCGCCGAGAGGCTGTTCTGTTAATTGAATATCAGACCACAGGAAACCACCACCCTGAAAACAAGCTCATGCCATAGGGATCGTATCAGAGCCATTTTCAAAGAAGGACAAAACCCGGCTAACCCTTTTCAAGCACCCTCAGTGAAAAGCTTAAACAGGCTATTGTCAGAGGGCTGGGTACCTTTTCTCTCTTGGCTTTGTTCAGTATTTTCCTCGGCTGCAGTTTCCATGGCTGGCTTCATACCATCCACCAAAAATGCTTTTGCCTGCTCCCCCCAACACACGCTTTTTTTTCCTCCTCTTCCTTTTCTTTTGGGCTCCCCTCCGTCTCTTATTTACACCCGCCTGATTGAGAGGCTCTGTTCTTCACTACAGTAGATTACAGTCCCTTCCAAGATGCAAAAGTCTTGTCAGCGTCAGTTTCGCCCTGCCTACTGGTTCATAAAGACAGCTGCCCAGGAGCAGGCAGCCATACGTCAGCGAGGATCCCAGTTATAAAACAGCCATTCTGCGCTTGGCTGTACCCCACTCTCAATGCGGCTGGGGGAGGATCTGCTCCTCCACAGGCTCTTGCTTCTTGCGCTCTTTCTTAAGATCTCTCTCTCCCCTCCCTCCTTTTTTCTCACCAACTGCACCCAGTGAATACTAATTAATTCTCCCAGGAAAGAATAGATTTGTGACATCAGAGGAAGGGCTGTGGAGGAGAAAGTAAAGAGCCCCCTCCCACCACGTGACTTCGTTGGTTGGCCACAATGTATATCGTCTCTAGGGAGAACGTGTGTCCTCTTTCCCGTGCCACCCCTTCATGGGCCATCGCAGTTTTACTTCCTCTATTTATCCCCAAACACACGTAAAACATAGCCAAAGCATGTGCCCATGGTCTGTATTCTATTTGCTGTTTAAAATGCTACTCTTTCACCCAATCTCTAGATAGCTAGGTTAATTCTGTTTAAATAGATATTAAAGACAAGAGGTAACAGTTCCTATATGGGAAGAAAAGCCCAACACGAATTTAACGATAGCAATGTAGCAATTCAGCAGTAGAATACACTCCTTTGTCAGCAGGTAATATATGTGATAGAATAAGAAACTTTAAGCCCAAGCCCTGTTTATAAAACGGCGTCCTTCCTTATTAAAAATAAGCATTGCCGGTTACCGGCACAGCTAACCGGCATTTTGGTGGTTTCTGAATGAAAACCAAAATCTTTTTAAATTTGGTGTGGCTCCTTCTGGATGGAGTTTTGTTAAAACCCCTCACTCAAAATCAAAAGGGTGCTTGCAGGAGCATTTTAAATGTTCGCCACAGAGGCTACGGTATCCGTAGTGAGGATTTTGATCACTGACTTCACAAGCCTCCCTGCACACCCAGATACTATTGGACTGACATACTAACCCACCCTAGCATGTAAGTCTTGATCACGATTATGAGCCATATGTTCACAAGCATTGCTAATTTCTGCACCATTTTTAATGCATTTGGCTGGCCCAATCATCTCCATCTTCCCTATTTAAAAAATTATACAAACTCACATGCAATAGGAAGATGGCAATAAATAACCATGGGATGAGGGGTCCCTGCCTGACTGCCTCGGCAACTTGGCTATGCTTAACGCCCACCCTAGAGGTGACGGCAATCTGGACACCGTCTCTCTCCTAAAACCACTTCCCCGAGTTTGGAGGGTTTGTTGCCCAATACTTCAAAAAACCGTGTAAGATTTTGAATCAAAATCCTCTAACAATCTGATCTTTTAATGCATTGTTTTTAGATAATCCTCCAAACCTAACATTCAATACCTCTGGCTTGTTAAACAAGAAAAGATTTAGAAAACCAGCTGAGCCTGCTTCAACATTTCCCCTTAGTTTTACATCTCATTTTTCTCGTTCCCTATTGTCCTACAAGACCA
>PVLD010028892.1:0-18766 GCA_004027595.1 Dinomys branickii | reverse complement strand
CATGGTCTCGCTGTGCAGTTCAGGGTGGCCTTGAGCTCACTTTGTAGCCCAGACTGGCCTTGAATTCACAACTCCTCCTGCCACAGTCTCCTGAGTGCTGGGATTACAGATGTGCACTACCACACCAGGCTGACTTCTGAGGCTTTCTTTTTCTCTCTGTCTCTTTTTTTGTTTGTTTGGTTAATCTGTATAAGTAAATTTAAATTTTGTCTCTAAATTAGTTCACAGTGTATTTGATGTATTAATCTGTGGTTGTTAGAGAATCAAAATATTTTATTTCATTACTTAACTGTGACAGACTTTGGACTAGATGTTACCTAAAATGTCATGTTGTCTCGTCTATTCTGTTTTGTGTCTCCAGATGTTTTGGGTGTGTGCCAGGTGTTTTTTGAGGGACTTCTTTAACATTGTCTGAAGAAAACTTCGGAGATTGTAGTTGAGTGAGGCAACCCCAGTTCTTGATCTTTCCATTTTTCTACTCTGCATTATGAATGTTGATGACTGTGCTTTGTAGTTTCTCTTTTTCTGTTTGATACTGCAGTTCTATAACTTTGGGATGTTATTTACACTAACTACCTGAGGTTGTTAAAGTTTAGGAATTGGCTGATGATGTATCTTCTCACACTGTCCTTCTGCAGTCAGACTGTCGGGATATCAGTGATGTGTTAGCTTGTTAGCTTTATATGTGAGCATTATGTACCACAAAACTCCAAATTTTATGCTTTGAATTCTTTCTTAGTGTTTTCTGACTCAGTTTAGATTTTAATTATTGTGATTTAATGTTGTTGCTAGGATGAGAAAGAGGGTAGTAGTTAGGCTAAGGAATTAATGTTACGACAGTTTGAAAATTTTCTGAAAAAAATTAGAATTTTCACAGTATTTTAGTATATGTGTTGCCGAAGCAAGCACCTCAGGAATATAATAGATGAACTTACTCAACATTTTTTCACCAGATGAGTTGGCTTTTACTTGTGGGGTGTGTGTCATGTATTGGGCAAGAATGTTTCAGCTTTGTTTCCTCCCTCTGTCCCCTCCTTCCTTTTTGTAATGTGAGAGATTGGACCCAGGCCTTGAGAATGCTAGGTAAGAGCTATGTCGCAGAACTAGCATTGTGTTCCCAGCCTGATAATTTCCATATTTTCCTTTACTACAGAAGTGGGCTATCCCTCCTCTTGGGCCAAGGCACATGTGCTTTCTTTTCTCAAGGACTTGGTTTACCTTTTATTATTCTAAGTGTTTTCAATTTTCTAATGGTTCTTCTCAACTTATTAAAGTTCCATTTTTCTAAAAGTAATGATGTTTATCTACACTTGATTCTCTTTATATTTTGTCCTTTTCATTCAGGCCAGGGTTGGTCTTGTTTTATTACTGGAGATGAAACCTGAGCAGTCTACCATTGAACCCCCCAGCCCTACTTACTTATTTTTAAAAATTTTAGGGCTGGGTTTTAAATTTTTAAATTGCCCAGGTGGGACTCAGTCTTACAATCCTTCTGTTTCAGCCTTCTTGAGTGCTAAAATTACAGGCATGCACTGCTGTGCCCAACTAAATTGAGCCCCCCCTTCCCCTTGGTTTTTTTAGACACAGTTTCCCTTTGTAGTCCAGGTTGGCCTTGAACTTGTGATCCCCCTACCTGAGCCTCTTCAGTGCTGGGAGTACAGGTGTGCCACTACACCTGGCAGCTAAGGTTTTTGTTGTTGTTGTTGTTATGTTTTAAGACAGGACCTCATTATGTAGTCCAAGCTGATCTTAAACTCACTATGTAGCCCAGGCTGGCTTCAAACATATGTGATCCTCCTGTCTCAGCCTTTCAAGTGCTAGGATTACAAGTGTGCACCACCACACTTAGCTGTTGTTGCTTTTTTGAGACAGAGACGTTAATGTGTAGTCCAGGGTGGCCTTAAACTTGCAAAAATCCTGCCTCAGCCTCCCAACTGCTGGGATTTACAGACAAGCATCGCTGCATCTGGCTTTTCTTTTTCTTAGTTCTTTCCCCCTCCACATTAATGATCCTTCTAAAACATACATCTTATTAGTTAAGTTGGAAATCTTCTTCAGTTGCCTAGTGTTCACAGGACAGATTCCATCCTCTTTACAAAGTACATGAGGTTTTATATAACCTAGGTGTGGCTCACCTCAGTCTGATTTTTTTGTTTGTTTTTTTGAGACAGGGTCTCACTATGCAGTTGAGGCCAGCCTTGTGCTCACTCTGTAACCCAGGCTGGCCTCCCCTCCCAAGGGCTGAGATGACAGGCTTGGGCCACTGTGCCTAGCTCAGGGTGATGTTTGACTACACTGAATTGGGCTCACCCATGGATCATACCTTGCAGTCTCTGTGCAAGTTGTGCTCATTTTATGTATTCATGCTTCCCTGTCTAAGTACTCTTCTTCTGTATTTTTCATTCTTGTTTTGAGACAGAATCTCACTATGTTGCCTAGGCTTAAACTTATGATCCTCATGTCTGCCTCCTGAATAGCTGGATTTATGGACCACTGGATCTGTCTTTTTAGTACTTTTTCTTTTCCAACTGTAGTATTAATATTTATAGTATTTGCCCTGTAGCATTGTAATTATTTATTTGGTATTCTCCTTGCAGACCTTAGCTCCTTGAGTTAAGCATATTATGAATCATCTTGGGGCCGTATTGTCCAGAGCCTGGTGCAGAGTAGGTGTTTAGTGAGGTTATTCATGAATGCATCAGTAGAACTAAGTGAATTATTTTTTCACTAGTTTTCTGTTGATTTTATTAGATGACAGAGCACGTAGATCACCACGAAAACTTCCTACATCATTAAAAAAAGGAGAAAGGAAATGGGCACCTCCAAAATTTCTGCCACACAAATATGATGTGAAATTACAAAATGAAGACAAGGTTAGTAATTTACACTAAATCTGCTATATGTGATAAATGTTTAAGAAAATATGTAGGGTTGATTTTCTTGGAGAGAATTCTAAAGAAAATTAGGTAAATCTCTTTATACAACAAATTTTAAGTGGGTTTTTAGTCTCAGTAATTATGACTTAAGTTAAATTGTATGTTTTTTCCCCTAGGAAATTGTTTTTCTTTTGTTTACTTGAATTTCTAAGGGGCAGTAATAATTTTACAATTGAGCTTCTAACTCAGTTTAAAAATGTTCTTAGTAGTTACAGATTTCCCAAGGAAATAGCTTTTCCCATTTAAAAGTAGAACAATTTAATATAATTAAACTGAGAAGCTAAGTCAAGTATAATTACCACTTTTACAAGGAGTCTTACAAAACTGCAAGCTAATAACCTACTACAGTAGATACTCTTAAAATAGTGCTGTATATTTTATTGATGCTAAAATGCTTAATTTTGTTTTATTTGTGTTTTGAATGGCTGGAGGTGTAATCCAGGATTTTGCATATTGTTGGCAACTGCCCTGCCAATGAGGTGCACGCTCAGCCCTAGTTTTTGTATTTTTTATTTCTAGAATCAGGATATATCTTAAAAGTAGTTGGCAAGACCTTTTTTCTTGGTGGTATATCTTACCTATAATGTCTGTTTCATTGATTATGTCTTTATTTAAGAAATATAGGTTATTATTTGCAGATACTCCTACTTAGGTTGACTAGAATTTTGGTTATGGATGGAAAGAGGTGGGGTAGGGGTGAGATTGGGAGGACAGCTGCCCTTTTTTTGTCTTTTTGAGACAGGTTCTTGCTGTGCAGTTCAAGCTGACCTTGAGCTTACTTTGTAGCCCAGGCTGGTCACAAACTTGCAACAATCCTGCCTCAGCCTCCCAAGCGCTGGAATTATAGGCTATGTCACCATGCCCAGATGCCCTTTTGTTTCCATAGATGACCCTTTCATAGAAGAAGCAGCTAAAATGAAGGACCCAGTTCTCTCTCTTTCTCTCATTATAGTTTGAAATTAATTAATTAGTTTATTTATTTATAAATGAATGATTGAGAAAGGGTCTCACTGTGTGATTCACGTTGGTCTTGAACTCACTATGTAGCCCAGTGCCAGCCTTCCAGAGTGCTGGGATTAGCGGCAATGTACCACCGTGCCTGGCTCTTTTATTTGTATTTTTTTGGAGTCAGAGTCTCACTCCGAAGTTTAGGCTGCCCTTGAACTCCAGAGATCTTCCTGCCTCCCCTCTGGGATGCTGGGATCACAGGTGTGGCGCCACCTCTGGCAGCTCTCATTCTGACTCATTTGTTTCATAGTGATGATCTGGGAAGGGACATAACTGGATTGTTAAGATTCCTTCTGTATCTGTCTCTCATTTCTTTTTTTTTCTTTTTTTTTTTTTGGCGGTACTGGGGATCGAACTCAGGACTCTGCGCTTGCTAGGCAGGCGCTTATTCCACTGAGCTATATCCCCAGCCCCTGTCTCTCGTTTCTTACCTTTCCCCTTCTTGACCCTTTTTCCTTCTCCTTCCTTTTTTTTTCTTTCCTTCCTTCTGTTTATTTGAGTACTGGGCATTGAACCCAAGGCCTTTGCACTGAGCTATATCCTCATCTCATTTAATCTTAATTTTGAAACAGGGTCAGATAAAATTGCCTAGATTGAGCTCAAACCCTCAATCCTGTACTTCAGCCTCCCAAGTGCTGAGATTATAGGTGTATATCACCACACCTGGCTGTTAAGGTTACTTACGTTTGAAAATTAGATGTTAAATGCGATTTTTCACCACATTATTCAACTGTCATTCAGCTGTTCATTACATGTAGTAAAAATTGGTTATAGGAAGATAGAAAACACAAATAAAATAAATTTTCTCTAATCTTATGCTAAGAGATGATACATATTTGGGGAATGTAGATCTGGTTAAGGATGCTTAACTCTAAGTGACTTTTAAAAGTGGGAGTAATGTTTGTAACTTTAAAAGTGGGGGTATTATTTATTTGGTAACATCTTTATGTGGTAAACATCTGTAGTGTCATTAAATATTTTTCCAAAAATTTTTTTTCCAAAAAATTCAGAGCGTGTAGTGTATACAGTAGTCACTAAGGGAACTTGTTAAACATGTAGATACATATCTAAATTCTATGGCCAGAACTTCTTGTAAATCATAGTTTGTTTTAAGGCCCAAACAGTTGCATTTTAATAGCACTATAGTATGTGTATATTTTAGTTTTGAAAATGAATCTCTGCTCAATGGACCTTTAGGTAATAACCCCTCACTTTTTTTTCTTTTTGCTATTTTAATAATGAGTATGTGCTGTGTCTGAAATTATCCCACCTTTTCTAATTTAGAACTCTGTTTTATAGATGGAATTATGAATTTTTTGAAGAGGGTATGTTTTTGTTCTCATTGGTTAATTGCTTATCTCAGTAATGAGTTACTGTGCCTCATCTGATTAGATTATCAGCAATGTGCCAGCGGACAGCTTGATTCGAACAGAGCGCCCACCAAATAAGGAGATCCTGCGATACTTTATACGGCACAATGCCTTACGCGCTGGGGCTGGTGAGAATGCACCTTGGGTGGTAGAAGATGAATTGGTAAAGAAATACTCCCTGCCAAGCAAATTCAGTGACTTTTTACTGGATCCATATAAGGTAAGGTAACTTAATTTTTTATCTTTTTTCTTATTTGGTACCAGAAATCAAACTGAGGACCTTGCACTTGCCAGGCAGGTGCTGCACCATTGAGCTATATCCCTGTCCCGGTTACTCTTAATTTTTTAACAGAAGGACTTTGGTTTTTTTGATAGCTCCAATAGGATTAGACTCATAACAAATTTTGAATTCAAAAGTCAGATAATGAATTTTAAAAATTTCTGGATATCTGTTTTGTATAGGTGTAATTGTGTGACTAAATGGGAGTGGTCACATTGAATAGCTCCTACTTTGATTTGTTTTTGAGGTACTAGGGATTGAACCCAAGGCCTTTATATTGAGCTACATCCCCAGCCCATGTATTTTATTGAGACAAGGTCTCAATAAATTGTCTAGGTTAGGCTTAAATTTATAATCCTCCTGCCTAAGCTTCCTAGAATGCTAGGATTATAAGAATGGACCATCACACCCAGCTTGATTTATTTTTTTGTATGTTTGCATAATTTAAAAGCTATACATGTAATTTTTAAAATGAAAATTGGTTTTGTATATCAGACAAGATGATTAGATACACTGGTAGCCTTGAAAAAACATGGAAGATGTATTATTTTTTGTGATATGTAGTAGAAAACCTAGCATCTGTCTGCTTAGTATGATTTTTTTTTTCACTTGAATCATCTCATTTGATCTTCAGAGTAATTTTGTGGGGGGAGGGGGTATTTATCTTTTTTGAGACAGGATTTCACTATATAGTTCAGGCTGGCCTTGAACTTACTTTGTAGCCCAGGCTGGTCTCGAACTCACAGTGATCCTCCTGCCTCAGTTTCCTGAGTGCTGGGATTACAGGTGCACACCACCACACCTGGCTCCTTCGGAGTATTTTTATGAAGTTATAAACAATAATTTCTTATTCCCGAACATTATTTGACATTTCATTGTTTCTTAACGTTCTATATATAAGCTGCTTTTCTGTTTTGTAAAATTAGTTTCCTTAAAGGACCTTTGACTTATTTCAGTGAGTTATATTTGTTCACCTAGATCAGTGATGGCGAACCTTTTACAGTCGAGTGCCCAGACTGCAACCTAAAACCCACTTACTTACCACAGAGTGCCAACACTGGAATTAAACTGGAATACTACTGAGGTTTTAGTTTAGAAAAAAGTTATACATTAACATCTTTTGTCTTTTTTTTAGACATGGTGTCATTATGCAGTTCAGGCTGGCCTTGAGCTCACTTTATAGCCCAGGCTGGTCTCGAACTCCCAATAATCCTCTTGCCTCAGCTTCCTGAGTGCTGGGATTATAGGCGTGTGCCAGCACGCCTGGCTTACATCTTTTGTTTTGAGAGAAAAACAAATAACATGCATGCCTTCAGTTCGCCACCACTGACCTAGATCATTGGCAGTGTGCCAGCATTGCCAATAGAATGTAGTAGAGGGCCAGACAGGTAGACCATGAAGCAGTACTTTAATTTAAAATAATTTATTGAGGATTAAAGTTGATCACATACAATTTACTGTCTTTGAGGGCATGTAATATTTTCTGTGTCCTCTTTTGGTTTTGTAGAAATTACTGTTTTGCTAGGCTATTGAACATAATTGCTGTGGATGGAGCCAAGCCCTGGAAAGAAGCAGCAAGTTCTTAGTAAAGGACTGATGGGTAGAGAGCGATAGGTGGGAGAGTGGAAAATTATCTTGAAGTACAGTGATTTTTGCAGTGTTACCTGGGTAGGGCATAGTGTGATGATGATGAGGTTGTGTTTGTTGTCTAATAAAACCTTTCTAGAATATAAATTTCTTCTGAATAAGAACTATCTTATTTTTTATCTTGTAAATTTGGCATAGTACATTGCTTCTAATAGATACATATTGTTAATTCATCTGTCTGTGTATATGTGTCTGTCTGTGTGTATCTCTCTCAAATACAGAGAGCACTGGACTATATCCCCAGCCTTTTTAAGTTTCATTTTGAGACAGGGTCTTGCTAAGTTGCCCAGGCCAGCCTTAGACTTGGAATCCTCATGCCTTAGCCTCTTGACTGGCTGAGGTTTGAGGTTATAGGTGTGTCCCCACCATGCCTGGTTGTGTATTTCTTGAAGTATTTTCGTTTTTTGAGGGGAAAAAAAGCCGTGACAGTTGGATTATAAGGATAGTGTAATTTTTTGTAGGCCTAATGACTTAGAGGAATGATTTATAAGGCAATTTGATAAGATAATATTATTTAAGTTGAATGTACCATTTTAGTAGCCCATTTCCCTCTTGTCATACACAGTAGCCTTGGTATGTTCTTGTAGTAGTCTCATCCATAATGTTTGGGCTGTAGTTTTGGAATGATACTGTAGAAGGGAAGTCTTTTGGGAGAGATACAAGAAAATAACAGTTTTTAAGCCTTTAGAAGTTGAGAAATTTCAGATTAATTTATCATTGTTATTTCTTTCTTTTTTTTGGTACTGGGAATGGAACTTAGGACCTGGAGCTTGCCAGGCAGGTGCTTAAGCCACTGAGTTATATCCCCAACCCCTTATCATTGTTCCTAACACATTTAAAAAACATTTTATTTTGAAGTAATTTCATATAGAAGATTTTGCAAAACACTATTAAAGAATTTGCATGTACTTTTCAATTAGATTCCTCAAATGTTAACCTTTCCCATAATTTAGTAAGAATGCTCTTATAAATTAGAATGCTCTTACAAAAAATATGAATATGCATGTTTTAGAAACAGGGATATTTCCAAAGTGAACTATAATGTAGTTATCAAAATCAGGCAATTAACATAGAAACAGTACTATTGCTTAATCCAGTGGTGGTGAACCTGTGGCACATGTGCTGTAGCCAACTGTTCATTATCACTGAAAGCTCTAAAAGATTCACCATCACTGACCTTATCTATAGTTCAAACTCAAATTTTGCCAGTTTTCCAGTAACCTCCTTTTATCTAAAAGATTATTTTCATTTTAGGGTTCACTGTGGTGTCATGAGTTATTTTCTTTTTGTCTCTTCGGTCTCAATGAGGAATAGTTCTTCAGTTTGTCTTTCAAAATGTAGCTTGGTTGCCTGAGTTAGCCTCATACTCATTGTGTAGCCCAGAATGGCCTCATACTTGTGATCCTCGTACCTCAGTCTCCTGAGACTTCTGAGATTGCAGGTGTGTGCCCCTTTTACCCCGCTAAAACCTTGGCATTTTAAAATTATACAAACCAGTGATTTTGCTGAGTGGGTGTATTTCCTCATGGTTAGATTCATGTTTTTAAAAGTAGAAATACCACAAAATTGATATATTACTCTCAAAGGATTAAATCAGGTGATATAATTTTGTTTCGTTGCCAGTGTTACACATTTTAAAATGTAATTCTTATCCTACTAGCCAGTTTCATGTAGTATTCAGATACTTTAAAAGTACTTTCCACACAGTCAGCAAACTTTCTGATGTGGACATGTAGGGATTGTGGTAAACTGTGAACGTTGCCCTCAGGCTCCTGGCACATTACCTTAAGTGAATGTCAAGAACGAAGTGTAAGACTCCGAATATAGATTGCCCAACAGATTCTACTGTTGATTGTTACTTGAAATTCAGTGTCGGAACTGTAAAAATTTCTTTGTTGTTTACTTTTTCTCTAGGCCTCCCATATTGGTGGAAAATTCATAAATATTTTTACCTATTTGGCGACTAGGGAAGGGCCTTTGCCAGAAAATTTTAATATGCTAATTTGGGTATCCTTTCTTTTCTCCCTCCCTGTATACCAGTCTAGTGGATTAATTGTGCTGAGTGGTGGATAGGGGAGACCCTTAGCACATAAGTGGTTTTATACTTTTTCAGATCCCCCTGAGTCCAGCCATGCCAGCTCCCATTTGGCTGTGACTACCCAGCATGCCCCATGCTGAGACGATCCAGTTACTGAAGGACTGCTCTCGCGGGGAGCCAGCCTGTTGGGAGGGGGTTGGGTGAGTTAATTTCCTTCGTTTTTCAGAAAAAAATATTACACTATGCGGCTTGGCAAGAAAAACACACCCTATAAATAAAATTGGGTGATTGGACCCTCTCATGGCCAGGCCATCCATCTTACGTCATTTCTTCATATTACTATTCTTCTAAATTAGAATTTTTTAAAAAGTTGAGATATAATCAATAAATTAAGAAATGTCCCAGCAATTACAGATTTAATTATTAAAAGATACCTTTTTTAAATGCTAAAATGAAACTTAGTCTTGCATTAGTCTTTTTAGTGATAAATTTTATTTCAGGATAAACTTTTTTAAGTATATAATTTGCTACTCTAAGCAATAGAAAGTGTCAGTATGCATGTCTGTACTGTGTAGATTTTTCCAAGGCTAGTTGGTAGCACATACTTGGTTTTTGTTAGTGATTTGTAGGATAGTCTCTGAAACACTTTTCTCTTTAAAGTGCTGATATTGTTCATGAAGAGGCACTGCAAAATTTAATTCTAGGAAACTAAAACCAGGAAATTCTGTATTGGAGAAAGGGTCTTTTGAGGTGTGCTTGGAGTTTATGTTTTACAAAGCACTAAGACCTCTTCATCACCCTATCCTGAGGGCCACTGGGGAACCAAGCATCCAGGTTTAATCAGGCAACAAAAACACTCAGCTAAGCTGGTTGTGTAAGGACAGTGTCTATAATCCAAGTGCTCTGGGAGGCTGATATGGAAGGAGGAGCCCAGATTCAAGCCCAGCCACTCAGCTTCGCAAGACTCTGTCTCAAAATAAAAGAGGCTCAGTGCATAGGCCTTGGGTTCAATCCCCAGTACTGAGAGAAGAGAAGGGACACAAACCAGTCGGCCAGAAGAGTCATAATCTGCAGGTACTTAGAATTCTTAAAAGGGGGTTTGGCTTTTAAAGTTCAAGAATTTAGCCAGAAGAGGGGTTTCTTAATTATAGCCTACTTGCCATTGCAGGCTGTTTCTATTTATTAGGGGTTTTTTCTGTTTGTTTGTTTGTTTTTGAGACAGGGTCTCCCTATACAGTTCATGCTAGCCTTGAGCCCACTTTGTAGCCCAGGCTGGTTTCGGAACTTGCAGCAATCCTCCTGCCTTAGCCTCCCAAGTGCGAGTATTACAGGCGTGTGCCACCACACCCAGCTATTTCTACTTCTTGTATTGTGGTTCTGAGTTTGTTTGTCTGATATTTCGGTACTCAATGTTTCAATCTTAGTTGGCATTGTAGCACAGCCTGTGAAATTTTAATAAACTGATTTGCTTTACTCCCTAGCAAGAGCATAGGTATTGTTCTCTGTTACCTCTGAAATTTCCTTTGCTTTAGCATTTCCCTATTGTGTTTTTAGAGACCTACTCTTTCATATTTTCTAGTCTCTAGCTGTTTCTTTGCTTGCAATTTCATCTTAGGCTCGCTTGTCCTGCCCACTGCCTCCAAACTTTATGTGAAGTTTCTCAAGTTAGTCCTGTCTGTTCAACATGTGGAGCTTCTGAGTGTCACCCGTATACATAGCTGCCTTTGGTAGAAGTCAAATATTGTAAAGGTCATCTAGTTTTAGCTGCGAACTTTTATCCTGTGTAACCATATTCTTTAAAACATTAAAATCATAGGTGGTGGTGATGGTAAACACACCCATCCCCAGCAGTACTGGGGAATGAGCCTAGGGTGTTTGCACTGAGCAATGAAGAATTAAATGGGGAAATCCAACCCTACTTCAAGAGAAGCAAATATGCCATCACCCACTTTGGGATTGAAGCCAAAGCCTCTGCATTGCTAGGCAAGCACTCATTTATACCGTACCCCAGAGTGTAATTTTTTAATTAATCAATTTTTGTCTCTTTGGGGTTTTTTTCTTTTCGATTTTTTGAGACAGGCTTGCTGTGCAGTTCAGTCTGACTTTAAACTCACTATGTAGCTGAGGCTGGCCTTGAACTTGAAGTGATCCTCTAAGTGCTGAGATTACAGGCCTGCGCTACCATGCCTGGCTATGTTTGTCTTTAAGTCTAGGTATCAAGAGAATTTTGTATTGATAGAGGCAAAAACAACTAATATCATGTCTTTTTTTTTTCTTTTGGGGATACAATGTCTGTGAAGAAAAATGAATATGTAACTTTACCTAAGGAAGAGAGCCTTTAAAATAATTAAATGTTCTTTAAATGAGTTTTTAAAGTAATTTTGCTCCTGTTCTTAAATTCTAGTACATGACTCTGAACCCTTCTAATAAGAGGAAGAATACGGGATCCCCAGACAGGAAACCCTCAAAGAAATCTAAGACAGACAGTTCTTCTCTGAGTTCACCACTAAATCCCAAGTTATGGTGTCATGTGCACTTGAAGAAATCGTTGAGTGGTTCACCACTCAAAATGAAGAACTCAAAGAACTCTAAGTCTCCAGAAGAACATCTGGAAGAAGTGATGAAGATGATGTCACCCAGTAAGCTCCATGCTAACTTTCACATTCCTAAGAAAGGCCCACCTGCCAAGAAACCAGGGAAGCACAGTGACAAACCTTTGAAGGCAAAGGGCAGAAGCAAAGGCATCCTGAATGGACAAAAATCCACAGGGAATTCTAAGTCTCCTAAAAAGGGTTTAAAGACTCCTAAGACTAAAATGAAGCAAATGACTTTGTTGGATATGGCTAAAGGCACTCAGAAGATGACACGAGCCCCACGGAACTCTGGGGGTACGCCTCGGTCTGCTAGTAAACCTCATAAACACTTGCCTCCTGCTGCCCTACACCTGATTGCCTATTACAAAGAAAATAAAGACAGAGAAGACAAGAAGAGTGCACTCTCTTGTGTTATCTCTAAGACAGCTCGCCTTCTCTCTAGTGAAGATCGAGCTCGTCTCCCAGAGGAATTGCGAAGTATTGTTCAGAAACGCTATGAGCTTCTAGAGCATAGAAAGAGGTGGGCCTCTATGTCTGAAGAGCAGCGGAAAGAATACTTGAAAAAGAAACGACAGGAACTGAAAGAAAAGTTAAAGGAAAAAGCCAAAGAACGTAGACAGAAAGAAATGCTTGAGAAATTAGAAAAACAGAAGCGGTATGAGGACCAAGAGTTAGCTGGCAAAAACCTTCCAGCGTTTCGGTTGGTGGATACCCCTGAAGGGCTGCCCAACACCCTCTTTGGGGACGTAGCCCTGGTGGTGGAGTTCTTGAGCTGTTACTCTGGGCTTCTCCTGCCAGATGCCCAGTACCCCATTACTGCTGTGTCCCTCATGGAAGCCTTGAGTGCAGATAAGGGCGGCTTTTTGTACCTGAACAGAGTGTTGGTCATCTTGCTGCAGACGTTACTACAAGATGAAATAGCAGAAGACTATGGTGAATTGGGGATGAAGCTGTCAGAAATCCCTCTCACTCTACATTCCGTTTCAGAGCTGGTGCGGCTCTGCTTGCGCAGATCTGATGCCCAGGAGGAAAGTGAGGGTTCAGACACAGATGACAATAAAGATTCAGCGCCCTTTGAGGACAATGAGGTGCAAGATGAGTTCCTAGAGAAGCTGGAGACCTCTGAATTTTTTGAGCTAACATCAGAGGAAAAGCTACGGATCTTGACAGCGCTGTGCCACCGGATCCTCATGACATACTCGGTCCAGGACCACATGGAGACCAGACAGCAGATGTCTGCAGAGTTGTGGAAGGAGCGACTTGCTGTGTTAAAGGAAGAGAATGATAAGAAGAGAGCGGAGAAACAGAAACGGAAAGAAATGGAAGCCAGAAATAAAGAAAATGGCAAGGAGGAGAATGGGTTAGGCAAGACGGATAGGAAAAAAGAAATTGTGAAGTTTGAGCCCCAAGTGGATATGGAAGCTGAAGACATTGTTAGTGCTGTGAAGAGCAGAAGACTGCTTGCCCTGCAAGCTAAGAGGGAGCGGGAAATCCAGGAAAGAGAAATGAAAGGTAAAATTTTATGCTAAGAGGAAAAAGGGAAGCCCTTTAGAATTGAGTAAAAGAATACCACAGTAATGATAGGGTCTCCTGTTTGTCTTAACTAGTCACTTATTTCTGTAATAGCCGAGCACTGACTAGGTTTTATTTGAGGTTTTATTTTATTTATTTTTAAAAAGTGTATGTATATAAAGTATAATTTAAAAAGTATACACGCTTTTTAAAAAGTATGTGTGTATAAATATTTATATACACACACAATCTGGATGTGTAATCACTGCCATAGACTTTTTTTTGAGATAGGTTCTTGCTGTGTATGCCAGTCCAGCCTTAAAACTCACTGTGTAGCCCAGGCTGGCCTTGAACTTGGTAGCAACACCACCATGCCTAGCTCCCACAAACAATTTTATGACGTTTCTATCACCCCCAAAAGAAGTCCCATACAGTATCTTACCTACCATCTGACCTAGCCCTAGGTCATCACCACCAGTCCACATTCTATTAATTTGCCCAGACATTTCCTAAGATAGACTCATGATAAATTTGTAGTTTTCTGTGACAAGTTTCTTTCATGTTGCATTTTCTGAGGTTCAAACATCTTGCAGTCTATAAAACAATATGGTATGTGAAAGAGGCCAACTGTAGAAGGCCACCTCTGTACTTCTACAGTATTTCTGTCATCCTCAAAGAAACACTGAGTGTCCCCTTTTTTTGGCTTCAGCCCCTTGGAATCAGCTACCAGTATATTTAGTGGATTTACGTAGCCTGGACATTTCTTATAAATGGAATCTTACAATTTGTGGCTTTTCACTTCTGACTTCTGGTCAGCGTCATGGTTCCAAAGTTTGTCCATGTTATAACATGTTGGTGTTTGGATCTTTTGGAGACTGAATAATCTGTTTTTTGGCCCTATTTTGTTTGCTGTTCACCAGTCTGTACACACTGAGGTGGTTTCTGCTTTTGGCCGTGTATGAATAATACTGCTATAAACACTGGTATGAAAAGTTTTGTGTGGACATGTATTTCCATTCTTTGGGGTACATAGGAATGGAATTCCTGAATCAAGGGGTCATGTTTAACCATTTGAGAATTTCCAGGATTCTGATTACACTCTTACCAGCACTTGTTACTTGTTCATATTTGTGGTTATATTCATCTTAGTGGATATGAGTTGTTATCTGATTGTAATTTTGATTTTCATTTCCTCCATGATTGATAATGCCAGGCACTTTTTCATGGTCTACTGGCTATTTGTATCTTTTTGGAAAAATGTTAATTCAGATATTTTGCCCACTATTAAATTGTCTTATTTATTTTTTTAGACAGTCTTGCTATGTAGTTCAGTCTGGCTGTCATTTCACTATGTAGCCCGGGGTGGCCTTGAGCTCATAGCAATCCTCCTGCCTCAGCCTCCTGAGTGTTGGTATTACAGGCATATCTTTTTGTTATGGAACTGTAAAAATTCTTTAATTGGTAGATACAATTCCCCTTTGTTAAGTCACTAGACTTTGGATTAATTTTATAATAATTTTGAGGCATTGCAATAATAGTATTATGTGTTCTGATCTATAAACTTACTTTGCATGTGTGTAGATCTGTTTAACTGCTGTTACTTCTTGTTACATTTATTCCATAATCTTAATTTCCATGACTTCTTCTTTGCTATCCTCAACCCCCTATTTGTATGTCTTGTCTTCCACATTCTTTCATTGGAAAACATAGCAAGACCCGCCCTCCCAAATTCATGCAGATGTGGTGGCACATGCCTATAATCCCAGTATCCAAGAGGCTGAGGCACGAGGATTGCCATGAGTTTGAGGCCAGTATAGGCTACATCCCCAGCCCTTTTAATTTTGAGACAGTCTTGCCAAGTTGTTCAGATTGGGCTGGAACTTGAAATCCTTCTGTGTCGGCATCCTGAGTGCAGGGATTACAAAGAGGCATGTGCCACCATGTCTGCATGTTTTTGTGGGGATGGGGCAGACAGGGTCTTGCTATGTTCCAGCTTGGCCTTGAACTTGTGGTCTTCCTGCCTATGCCTCCCAGAATGCTGATTTCATCTTCATTGCGGTTTATACTAAGTTGATGTGTGTGTGTTTGTAGTCCTAGAATGAGGTTTTTCTTGATTTTAATTTGTCCATTACTCTTTTTATCATTACCTTTGTGCTGTTGTCTGTGTAACCATTGTTGCAGATATAATTCATCAGTCTAGAAGACTATTAGAGGTCATAAATTTTAAGTTTATGTTTTCATCTTTTTTTTTTTTTGAGACAGGGCTTTAGCTATGTAGTTCAAGGCTGGTCTTGAACTCATTATGTATCCTGTGCGAGGCCTGAACTTACAACAGTCCTCCTGCCTCAGCCTCCTGACTGCTGAGATTCAGGCATGCACCACCATGCCTGGCTATGTTTTAATTTTTAAAATAACATCTATTGACAGATGCAGTTTCCAGTTTTACCATATTGTAGCTGTTATCATCAGTAGAGGATCACAGTTAAAAGTCTTAGCATTGTAAACAGTAGTATTCTGTACCTTTCAGTGGCAGAATTTGTGACAATTAGAAACTTGAAAGGGAACACTGGTGGCCTTTCTTATTGTTGAGGGAAATTTCTCTCTGAATAGAATATACTCACGATGAAAAATCAAATGAACAGTAAGTCTTTTCTATCATTAATAGTAATAGCTTGCTGAATAGTAATAGAAAAATGTTAACTCAATGTTGATTTACTTGAGTGCTGGGGTGTGAGCCGGGGTTTGTGCAAGTGCTTTACCCCTGAGCCACACCACCACCCTCTAGCAATTACCGTTCACATGTGCTTCTGAGCCCTCGCCTTCCTAGCTTTTCATCATCAAGACTCTTGAGAAGAATTACTGTCCTGATTCCTCAGTCCTAAGTAGGTTTTATCTTGAAATAATTTTTTTATTAGCTTTTTCATCCTGATCGTTTTGAGGATTCAGTGGCTGTGATGGTGAGACTGAAGGAAAATGTAAGGAATACAGGAGGACAAATAGAGGTTGGCCACCTCCTATTGTGATAGAAGTTAGACAAGGAAACTTAAGGTTTGATGAACATCTCCTTTATATGGGGTACCTTTTTTTAACCTTTGCCAGTGAGACTAGAACGGGAAGCAGAAGAAGAGCGAATACGGAAGCACAAAGCTGCTGCTGAGAAGGCTTTTCAAGAGGGGATTGCCAGGGCGAAGCTGGTCATGCGCAGGACTCCTATTGGTACTGATCGAAATCATAATAGGTAAGGTACTAAATTTAACCTTTTTAATTTGTGGGACTGTTGTTATGAGTTACAGAACAAAGAATAACCTTAATGAATTTTCAAGTTCTGTTTGAAAACATAATTGCTTATCACTCATTTTTTGACTATTAACTGTGCCAAATGGCTAGGGTTACAGAGCTCATTTAAGACATGTTCCTTGGGGGATGTAGGTCACTGCTAGAGTACTTGCCTAGTATGTTTGAGGCCTCGCACTGCTCCCAGAAAGACATGTCCTGGCCCTTAAAGATACTGCAAATATGAGGCAAACTTGTGTGATAGATGAAATTATTCCAAATAGAGTTCTTGAAAAATGGTAATATATTTTAATGGTGTTTGGGAGTCTTTTATGTAAAGTGTCATGCCATCAGGTAATATATTTTGAATGAGTACATTGTATAGAACCTCAAGATAGAAAACTGTTAGAAATTAGGAGTTTTAGACATTAAAAGAGTCTCATTCTAAAGAGGCACACACTTCACTGTGCCTTATAATTTTTATCCGTCTGGAATTTTAGGCAAAGGAGAGGAGCTATCAGCTGTGGTTATGAATGTTTTATCATACTCTATAGTCATCTTCTGCAGAGTCATCCAACAGTGCTGATGTAATAATGCATTATTGTGATTTGTAGATACTGGCTCTTCTCAGATGAAGTTCCAGGATTGTTCATTGAGAAAGGCTGGGCACATGACAGCATTGATTACCGATTCAACCATCACCGCAAAGACCATGTAGACTCCCCTGATGAGGACTACTGTCCCCGCAGTAAGTACAGTATGTCAGCTATGGATGCTCCTTTAGTTGGCAATGGGGTCGTGTTTCGGTAAACCTTTTCTAAGTAGAAAATTGGGTAAAATCAGAAATTGATTGAGAATGCACAGCCTACCAGGCACCGAAAGTGCACAGCACAGTGCACTGGAGGGCATGAGTGCTTCCCCCGGGCTTGTGTGGGTGACTGGTAGCCAGCTCCCTGCCGGTGCTGCTCAGTGTTGCCGGAGTATGGTACCATACATTGCTGGCCTGGGAAAAACAGCTGTTTCTACTGTATGTGTGCCACTTTCCACCATTGTAAAATTGAAAAGTCTTAAGCTGATAGGCTGAACATTAACAAGTTCCTTTCTTGTGTCACCTGTTCTGTTTGCAAAATTTCTTTATTGCTGTTATGTAGATATGTTTGATGTGGGTGGGCCTGAATGCATAGAGAGAGGTCAGGGGCCAAGAAAGTAGTGTTATATGTCCTCTTTCTCTACTTCCAAATTTATTTGGTATTTAGGGAGTATCTCTTAAGTGCAAAGCAATTTTTTATGTGTATGTAGGAAGTACAGCACCAAACCAGACAGATAATATCCTGAAAGTTATTTAACCTAAATTCTAGTAATAGGAAACTGCAAAATAGCAAGTACTTAACTAGAAATAAATAAATAAAGATAGGAGTGAGATATTATCTGTAGTTCCAGTTACTCATGAGGCCGAGGCAGGAGGATCACTGAGACCCTAGAGTTTGGAGCCAGCCTGTGTACCCTAGCAAGACCTTCTCTTTCTTTCTTTTTTTCTTTTTTTAATGGCTGAGAAGGGTCATAAAGGATACTGGTGAATTTTTTATCTGGGTGCTTGTAATATGTTTGGTTTTTAAAATGAATGCAAGTATGCACATTCTCTTCAATTACATATGTTGAATGTATTTCAAACTTTTTCTTTTTACTTTTTAAACTTGAGATGCCAGTCTTCTTTTTTTTTTTTTTTAATTTTATTTTAAAGACAAAAGAATGGAGACATATGAACCAGAAAAACCATGAACAATACAGAAAATACAAAGTTATACAGAATATAGTAGGGAATTAGAACTGGATGTTGTATTACATAGTTATCTTCATATTAATTAACACAAAAATATTAAAGGAAATACCAAATTATAGATAAGACTATAATTTGCACTGGATGCTGTATAATATAAAGTTATCTTCATTTCTGCTAATACAAAAACGACTGAGGAAATACAGAATTATAGAGAACATAGAAGGGAATTAGCTCTAGATGCTGTCTTACATAATGTTACCTTCATCTTTGTTACTCAGGTTACACAGATGATGGCCCTTTTGATCAGTTCGTTTTTTCTCCTCCCTCA
>PVLD010028891.1:0-18766 GCA_004027595.1 Dinomys branickii | reverse complement strand
CAGGGTTCCCTGCAGGTATAGGGATGGATCTCCTCCCCCACTCGGTGATCTGGTCGCGAGCGCCGATATCTCACCAGTTATTGGAGTCCCTGCAGGCATGAAGGTTCCAAGGTGCCAGTCTATCCTTTGGGGCTTTCTGCGCGGCCCGCCCGATGCGCACGAAACGTGAGACCGCCGGGCGTTGCCGCCGCCAGAGAGCCGATCTCTGTCTTTTTTTTCCAATTTTTGTGGGATGGGGGCTTCTGGCCATTGAACCCAGGCCTTTCACAGAACTACGTTTGCAGCATTGTTTGTTTGTTTATTTATTTATTTGAGACAGAGTCCCACTATGATGCCAAGTTGCTCAGGATGAGATAAAACTTGGGTAAACTCCGGGCTTCGCCTTCCAAGGGGCTGGGATTAAAAGCATGTACCACCATGCCTGGCTAAAGGTAACATTTCTATCATTCTATAAGTTTCAGAAACCATTTGAGGTTCTGGTGTTACTCTTATTTTTGTCTTTTTAAGACAGGCTCTCACTATGTAGTTCAGGCTGGGTTTGAACTCACTTTGCAGCCAGGCTGGCCTTGAGCTCACAATGATCCTCTGAGCGCTGGGATGACAGGTGTGCGCCATCACACCTGGCCCCATTCCTGTGCTACTCTATACAAATGGCATGAACTTCATTATTTTTTCCATTTGGGAATGCAAATTAGAGTGACTCGGATGGAATGCATGCAAAGACAAAGGGTTTATGAGAAGGCAGTTTATGAGACAGGGTTCTAAATGGTGTTGCTGACTAAGACTGGACATCTCCTTCTGGCTGTTATGTTTTATTGAAAATTGTGTTGCAGCTAAAGGAGCTTAAAGGGAAGAGATAGCTCTTATCAGAGATACTGGGCGAAACTCAGCTTGTGCCTAAAATTTGTACAAAGTATTTTGATTTCAGTTTCACTAGAGCCGCTCTATGCGGTAATGACTCAAATGGTGGCAGCGAGACCTTTTTGAAGTGATAAATTCGATGGCTAATCTTTTATTTTGGGGGCAAGGAAGCGAAGTGAACAGTGTTTTAAGCCTTATGACCACCAACAGGCATCACCTTGTCTTAGTGTGTGAACCAGTGGCGTGCTGCTGGAAGAAGCCACTTTATTGCAGGGTCCTGCGGATGACATTTTTAAATTCAGACAGAAAACACTGGTGAAGAACGGTGATTGCACACTGAGAAGCACGAAGAGAGTGGTCTGATTCCATGGTGCAGCACATTCGGAAAGAGGCGCCTCTCTTTCCTGTTTCTCCGGTTGTTTATTACCTCTGGGGGCAAGTGAGTGTTATGTAGCTATTCCTCACTCATGGGTGTATCATACTGTGGAGATTCTATTTTTAATTGGTTCTCTTTGGCTTTATTTTTTCCCTTCATTTTTGTCTTTTTACTACCTGTCTCCCTTTCTCCACTTCTCCACTTCTTCCCTTCTCTTTGAAGAATGTTCTCCCCCTCCTGAGATGTCACTCAGTGGCTTCTGGCTGTGTCCCATGTGCAGTTCATGATGAAGACAGTTGGGAAGCAAGGCCCTGGTGCTGTTGCAAGGATGAGCCTCCTGTGTCTGGGAAGTGGAGTTGAATGTTTGTCTGGTCATTGCTCTGTGCCTTTTTTTTTCTTGATTGCCAAGCCTGCTTAGAGCTTTGTGGTCAGAAATGTGAAATAACTAGTCATATGCTTCCAAGGAAAATGAGAAACAAATGCGTATTTCTTCCCAGTTCTTATTTAGGAACAGGGATGCCTTCTTATTTTGGAATAAGCAGGTCAGACGGTCCCACACAGTGCGTTCCGTTCACCAAATTATCTGGTACAAGCAAGGATGCTAATTTACCTCAGCAGACTTTGTATAGAGAGTACAAGCTAGAATGGCACCGATTTGTCTCAGTAAATGAAGGCAACGTGCTGCGGCTGGGAGATACATGAGCTCCTCCGTGCTCTGTGACCCTGGGCGCGGGATTAAACGTCTCTGGGATTCAATTTTCTCATACAGCACAGAAATAACAGCCCCTTCCTTGCCAGTTAACAAGACTGAATGAGCCAGCACGTAGAAGACTGATTGCTCTGGATGCTCTTGGGACACAGTTGCGCCAACTTTGTTGCTATCACTCGTGGTTCTTGTACGTTACTTAACTGTTCTCTGCCTATGGTTATTTGCTCCTAACATAGGGCTTGTTTTCAAGAATAAATGGGATAGTTCAATTCAAGCATTTAGTTGTATTCATCAATGTGTTAGTGATGTTATCGTTTGTGAAAGCTGCATTTATTGTAAAATATAACAGAGAGAAATTAATTGCATAAATCGATGTTCATCATTTTTTTAACATGGCTTCTTGCATAACTTTACAATTGTGAGATTTGTCAGTGTTTTCCATATAACGCTTGTGTATTCATTTTCATGGTTGTTATGAGGTTCTATTAGATAAATACATTTAATTACCCAGTCTCCTGTGGCTGGATGTCTGGGCTGAGCCCAGCTTCTCGCTGTGAATATCAGGGCTTCTATCAAAACCCTTTCATCTCTCTCTTACTGTGTGTGAAGGAATTTTAGTTGCATATATTACCAAGAATAAAATTTCCAGTTCATGTGGAGAGATGCTTCAGCTTTTTAGAAGATAATTCCAAAACTTAAGAGACTACCAATTTACTCTCGTCCATGCTCGCACTACATGGTGTTTTTAGTTTGACATTTTGGAAGTTGTGTATCTGTGTAGCGATATATATCGTTATGGTTTTAGTTCTCTCTCTCTCTCCGTCCCCCTCTCTCTCTTTCTGTCTCCAGACTGCAGACTGAACCCAGGAACTTCACACTGAGCTGCACCCACAGCACTGTTGTATTTTTATTTTCAGATAAGATCTAGATGAACTGCCCAGGTTGATCTCAAACTTATAACCCTCCCGCCTCGAACTTCCAGAGTGCAGTTGTGAGCCATAACATCTGGCTCACTATACTGGTTTAGCAATTACTAATTTATAGTTAATAGACCAGCTGATCACTCCTTGCAGTTATTTTATTTTAAAGTATTTGATGTCAGGGATTATCAAAGTGTATCTGAAGCCTGTGGGTTTATTCAGGTTAACATATTAAAGAAAAATTTTATTAAATTTACATATAATAAAATTAATTTTTAAATGGCAATTTAAAAATTTTGTATTGGTTTACATGAAGTTCACAGTCATCTTGGAGAGTAGGTACATGTACATAACATGGCTTGTTTCATATTTTACATTTCTTTATCCCTCTTCCATCTCTAAATCCTGCACCTCTGCATCCTCTTTCCTTATTTCTTTGTTGTTCTGATGTGGTTGTTTTGATGCCCAGAATTGATTAAAAATATTTACCTTTTATACCACTTTGACTTTGGGAAAGAGCAAGAAGCTATGTGCCACATATGGTGAGTTTTCTTTGAGTGCACTTGGCGGCAGCATTCACTCTGTATGTTTTTGGTCACATCTTGTAAATGCACTCATGAAAGAAGACGTCCAGAATTGCTTCAGAACTGGCAAGTTCTTTGTTTTAGAGGGAAAGAACTCAACTTCCCTCCATTTAGTGTGATGTTGGACATTGGTTTGTCATAGATGGCATTTATCAAGTTAAGACAAAGAGCTTTAATTCCTATTTTCTTCAGCTTTGTTTTTAATCGCAAAGGGATGTTGGCTTTTGTCAAATGCTTTCCCTACATCTATTGAGATGATCATGTAATTTTTGACTTCGTTTCTGTTGTATGGTGTACTACACTTATTCATTTGCATATGTTAAACTATCCCTGCATCCTTGAAATAAACCCTGCTTGGTCATGATGTATGATCTTTTTGATGATTTACTGCATTCTATTTGTCAGTGTCTTATTGAAGATTTTTGCATCTGTGTTCATTAGACAGCGGCTTGTAGTTCTCTTTTTTGGTTAGATCCCCTTCTGGTTTTGGAGTCAGGGTAATACTTATTTCCAGGAATGATTTTGGGAGTACTGCTTCCCTTTTGATTTCATTAACGTGGTTGAGGAGTGCTGGCATTACATCCTCTTTAAAGTTCCTGTGGAATTCAACAGTGAATCTGCTGGGACCTTGGCTGTGTTATCTGGTAGATTTTTTTATAACTTCTTCAATTTTGCTGGCTGATATTGGTGTATTCAGGATTTTTATATCTTCTTGGTTCAGCTTTGGTAAGTCATCTATATTTAGGAATTTATTTACTCTAAATTTTCCATTTTAATAGAGTACAGTTTCTCAAAGTAGTTATGAATTGAAACATTAGCTAGAACAACAAGACTAAATAAGTAAAAGAGGTATGGATGGGGAAGAAAGAAGTTGAGTTATCATTATTTCCTGCTGACATGATCCTTTACATGGAGATCTCAAAAACTACAGCAAGACTCCTAAAACTAATACTCAAATTCATCAGTGCAGCAGAATATAAAGCCAACACTCAAAAATCAGTAGCATTCTTACACACCAATGACAAACTCACTGAGATAGAAATTCAGGAAACAATAGCCTTTACAATAGCATCCAGAAAAATGAAATCCTTAGGAACTATGCAAACCAAGAAAGTGAAAGATCTGTACAATGAAAACTGTAGTACTCTGAAAAATGAGACTGAAGAGGATGTCAGAAAAGGGGAAGATCTCTCCCGTTCCTTGATAAGAAGAACTAGGGTAGCCAAAATGGCCATACTCCCAAAACTGTTATATGCATTTAATACAATTCCAACCAAAATAACAATATTATTCCTTACAGAACTGGAGAAAGCAGTCCTAGAATTCATATGGAAATAGAAGAGACCTCGAGCAGCAAAGCAATTCTGGACAAGGGCAAGGCAGGTGGTATCACAATTTAAGACTTCAAGTTATCCTACAAAGCTACATTGATTATAAACATCATGGTACTGGCAAAAAACAGACCCAGGGGTCAGTGGAACAGAGTGAAAGATATAAAAACAGCTACAGGCACCCTCAACTGTGATAGTTTTGGTAAAGAAACCAAATCCCTTCGCTAGAGGAAAGGTAGATTCTTTAACAGGATGCTGGAAAAACTGGCTATCCACATGTGGAGAATTTAATTTAGACACATATTTCTCATCACACTAAAGTAAAATTAAAATGAATCAAAGATCTAAACATTAGAATGGAAACACTAAATCATGTGGAAGAGAGAATAGGTAGAACTCTTGAAGAAACAGGTGTAAACAAAGACTTTCTGAACAAAAGTCTGCTTGCACAGAAAATAAAACCAAGAATCAACACATGGGATCCTATTAAATTAAAAAGCTTCTGCACAACCAAGGAAACCACCAATAATATGAAAAGAAAAATCTACAGAATGGGAAAAAAGTTTGCCAACTACTCCGCATATAAAGGACTAGTATCTAAAATATACAAAGAACTAAAAAAATACTAGATCTCTCCAAGACCCATCTAAAAATGGGCACCTGAGATAAACTGACACTTCTCTGATGAAGAGATACAAATGGCCAATAAACACATGAAATGTTCAGCATCACTGGCCATCAGAAAATGCAGATTCAAACAACACTGATGGACATGGTGGTGCATGCCTGTAATTATAGCGCTAGGGAGGCTGAGGCAGGAGAATTGCCACAAGTTGGAGGCCAGCCTGGGGCCACATAGTGAACTAAAAAGCAGCCTGAACTGCAGAGCAATCAATACCTTGTCTCAGAAACACAAAATGAAATGAAACAAAACAAACAACAAAAAACCACAACAATGAGATTCCATCTCATCCCAGAAAGAAAGGCTATCATCAAGAAATCAGCCAATAACAAATGCTGGCGAAGTTATGGTGAGAAAAGACTCATTTCCATTGTTGGTGGAACTGTAAACTGGTACAATCACTATAGAGATCAGTGTGGAGATCCCTCCAAATACCAGAAGTACAAATTCCACTTGACCCAGCTATTTCCCATGTAGGTATCTTCCCCAAAGAATTGAAGACGTGCTACTGTGAAGTACACATGCCCACGTGTATAGCAGTGCAATTCATAATAGCTACATCTTGGAAACTGCGCACATGTCCATCAACAGATGAATGGATTGAAAAAATGGTATTTACACACAATGGAGTACTACTCTGCCATAGGAAACAACAAACTTGGATCATCTGTAGGAAAATGGATCCATCTTGAGACCATAGTGTTAAATTAAATAACTCAAACACACAAGCTTAAATATCACATAACCGGTTTCTCTTATGAAAAATTGCTCCTCCATATATATAATTACCTATCTGTCTACCTTATATCTATCTATACTAGGAAAAAAGTAAAAGAGAAAGTATTGTAATCCAGTGTGGACAATGTGTTTAAAAGAGTACCTTGACTTAGTACAATTGTTTTACATATTTTATGTGTTCTTTGGTCTATTGGTCTATTTTTCAATCTGTATATGTTATAATTAACTTTATAGAGTGTTTAAGTAAATGATTCTGATCCTGAAAAATAAAAGGGGGTGGAAGGAAGGAGAAAAGTAACTGAAATGTGTTAGGTGCACATACCAACTCCCTACGGCCCATGTAATCCCCACACTGCACATGCGCACCAATGAAAGGGGAAGTAAAGGAATGTGGCAAGAACCGGGACAAGTGTGTTAGACAGGAAGGGGATATTTTGAAGGCAGTGAATGGCAGTGGGTAGTGTGTTGTGATAAAATTTTAAAATTGAAGCACTCACCATGTGTTTTTATTGTTCCGTACACATACAGCGTCCCAGCCTAAGACACAATTTGGATGACGTGGGTTCAGTTTTACGTGTTCGGAACCTTTTGATATTATGTCTGATATTGATTCTTTTGTCTTATAACAGTGACCATGTTTGTACATAAATAATAATGTGTTCAATCAGATCATTCAAAAATGTTAAATTAAGTAGAACCAAGGTGATATTGCAGTACCTTATGCGTAATACAATCTGGCTTGAAAATCTTAATAGACTTTTCCCAATAAGAAGCAAATTTAATTTGACATGAGCTATCTCTCTAGTGTCTCATGCAGATTATTATGGTCTTTTCTAAGGATGAATAGACTTTCATGTTTAATAATTTCTCCATATTTTTCCTGGAAACCACACCAGCGGATCAGCTTGTAGTTTTTATAATTATAAAACTACAATATCATTTGACTAATTTTAATTTCAATCCCCTGGAACAGTGGTGGTGAACATATGGCACATATGCTGCCACTGGCTATTTGTTATCGTCTGAAGCTCTAAGAGGTTTGCCATCCTTGGCCTAGAATTTTGCTGAAATTTTTACAGATGATTGCTGTGAAAGTCTTATGCTTCCCACAACACAATCCTTTTGACTGGGAGAACTACACTTATTTAAATGTGTCACTGGCTTTTTTTTTTCACGAATTACTCAAAGTTCAGTCTTCTTAAAAATTCATCATTTATACCATAATTTTTAATAGCTAAAAAATTTGCGTATTTTTGAGATCCATTTTTCTCGATACTATGATATACGTAATCATATATTTTACTATTGTCTAATTTAAGATGACATCTCCTCTTCCTTTGTAATTTAAGAAATTATTCTTCTAATCAGAAATAATAGATTTTGGAATTTTTGCATTTCTTAATAGATTGTAATGTCTTTTACTTTAATAAAGTAGTTAAATCATAACTTCTGATAATGGCACAGTAGAATGAAATATATTAAAATCATCAGAAAAATGTTATTTAAGATTATATGTTGTCTTTAAATATGTGTTAAATCCATTAAACATGAACATTGTAATGTACTATGTCAAGGTTTGAATGACTGTTACTCAGAAGAGATTTATTACCGTGTTATATGGTTAACTGTAGACTATAATTTTATAATTACAAGCGATATTACCAAGTACTTAATTAAGAATTCTTATTTTTCACAGGCAAATCAAAATTCCAGACAGAGGAAATAATTTCCCCACAAATCACATGATCTTATTGATAAGAAGAACTATATCTGTGGCTCTTCCAGTATTTTTGACCACTTTTTCTTACAACCAATGACTTATCATTTGGCAAAAACTGATTTTCTGGCTTGACAGAAATTTAATAAATGTGTGCTGTTCTATCTTATTGTAGGAGGGGATAAAAGCAAAATGGAACTTATGAAATAATTGCTACAGTAAGAAAAATATCCACCAATTTCTTACTTCCTTTGATGTTAGGCTGGAGAATGACCTTTGGGATCAAAGAAATAAAACACATATTCCAGTATTACCGTGTGTAGAGGGGGCAGGATCAGGCTTGTGGCAACAATATAAAGTTCTAAGGCCTTAAAGGTTTTTCATCAATTATCTTAGAAAAGTTCCATTGTCTGTTCTGAACAAAATGAAACAGGCTTCAGGAACAGAATAAAAGCATTAACTCCTGACTACTCAAAATATTCTGCACAGCCTTCACGCAGGGCAGGAATGTGTAACAGCGTCAGTGGAGACCGTGTTGGACTTTCTTCTCCATTTAGGCCACTGCTGTACTTTCTTTTTTTTTTTTTTTTTTTTTTTTTGCGGTACTGGGGATCGAACTCAGGACCCTGAGCTTGCTAGGCAGGCGCTTATTCCACTGAGCTATATCCCCAGCCCCTGTACTTTCTATTGTCCTGGTCAGTCTCGTCTCTCCTACCTTCTTCGTTCACCCCTTCCATGCACGCTCAGAGCCTGTCTGTGACCTCTGATTTGCTGTGCTGTAGACTCCTTGCTCCCACTTACCCTGTTCTCCTCTCAGGCCTGATCCCTCTGAAAAGCTCTTTTCCTAGCAGATCTGTAGTCGAGCAGAACAGGGAGAAGACACTGGAGCATCCAAGAATTGTGTCCCTGCTCTCAAGCACCTTTCTGCCCTGGAATGCTGTTTGGCTTCTCAGCTTTCTGAATGGCAAATGAGAAACGGATACAGTTTTAAATCAACCAGAAGCTTCTATGATGAAAACTATGTAGTGAAAAAAAATCTTGTTTTCTAAGACATCATTTAATATGAGTAATTTTTATATCCTCATTAGCAAGTAGATAGTAAAATTCCAAGGTGATTTTATCTAGATGCAAATATATCCAGAATGTTTCTCTAGAAATCTGCTTGAGTAGTAATTATATTTTGAATGTTGAGAATCTATGTGGTTTTTTCTTTTACATTTATATTTTATCTTTAAATAGCACTGACAACTGCACTTAAGTTATAGATAATAGAGAAAATAAGGACTTTTCCACTTCTCTTTGGCATAATTAGCAAAGCAATAACGTTGGGGATATTCAAAAAAGCAAAATTTTAGTTTAAATATATGCATTGTTTCTCATGCCTGTTTGGTCAGTTTGGTCACCCGTATAGCATGGGTATTCTGAGAGGTTGATTATTCAATTGTCACATAAACAAGCAACATCTTCCTGAGTAGAAAGACATAAAATCAAAGGAAGCACATAATCCAGTGAATTTTTTGTTCCTATTTTCTTACCAGTTGTCTATCTGATATAGAAAAATGGATGTCTACCTATCATCTTTCTCTTCCTTGCCAGGTTGGGAGATAAGTTCATCATAAAACGATAATGATTAAGTATTACTTTCTAGCTGAAACTTTTGATGGTGACAAGAGCCTTCAATATCTCCATCCAATAGGAGAGTCAAGTCCTGTTCCATTTTGGGGGTGCAAAACAAAGTTTGTTGTTACCTGTTCTATGGGAGAGCATCTGTTGAACTTTCAACTACACTGTGTATGAAGTCAGTGAGTTTGTCAGTAAGAATGGATACTCTGACAGGGCTTTGCAAAGGAAACTCAAATACAGCCATCACATTTCATATAATCGTTGGCTTTGTAGCCTCTTCCAATCTTGTGAGTGAGGGGGGACTTACTGTTTTATGAGGACATTCTTCTCATTTGAAGACAATTTTAGATAAAAAGTTACATCTACTTTTAATATACATAACTTCTTTCCTTTAACTTCTCAATTCAATCTTCTTGTTCCTTGAAGATGACCCAGGCTTAGTTTGGTAAGCTTCTGGCATTGGTGGTCTTTTTTTTTTTTTATGAATTAGATTCTTTCATTGTTACATAAAACATAAAATTTTTGCAAATTCATGGAGTGCTGTGTGCAATTTAAATACAAGTTTACATTTTGCACCGTTTTTTATTTTAAAGAAAAAACTAACAAAACAACAACAATGAAGACAAAAACAAAAACAAAACAAAATGATACATGACCTCAAAACACAATGATAGGAATCGACAGTGGTTGTGCATTACATAATATCCTCAATGAAGTTTCTCAGCCCACCAGACATAAGAATGTAAGATTGATCAAACAATCAAAGACAGTAGTGCAAGGTCCTGAGTTTGATTCCCAGCACCAAAAATAGGATAATAACAAATAATAAAAAAAACATTGGAAATGATACAGAGCCTCACCATACAAGATGGTAAGAATTCAACAATGTTACTTGTACTGCATACTGTTGTCTTCAGGTCAGTTGTTTTGATTACCAGATACAAGCATGCAAAATTGGTCAAGAAAAATGAAGTTTTAGCCATTAACTGTTCCTTTCAATAAACCATGCACATCAACAATACACTTATCCCGGCTATCCTCCTATACACATATAAATTTTGTTTTTCATTTTAAAGAGAAAAGGAAAAAACAAAAATAACAAAAACAAACACACAAAACAGCATACAAAACAATAAAAATAGTACAGAATTTCAAAATAAGGTGATAGGATATTAACAAAATGGTTGTTATGTTACATAATGTTATCTTCAAAATGGTTGCACAGATATAGGCATGTAAGATTGATGAAACAATTACACAATAACTGTTCTTTCAATAAACCAACAGATATTAGTAGTACAATCATCCTAGCTATCCTGTGTGTGCTTATACATAGACATATATTTATACAAATACATATACATATTTTTCTCTTCCTTCTTTCTTTTTCCTCTCCCCTCCTACATCCAAGTTGCTCCTTCTTATTTGAGCAATTTATTTCTCTTTCATAATATCTATTGTACCCTTCAGATATTATTTACTTTTTCAGGTTCTTACAGTAAGGAAGAAATACGATGTTTACACATGTGAGTCTGATTTATTTCACTTATGAGTATGGTCTCTAGTTGTGTCCATTTACCTATAAAGCCTCGAGTTCATCTTTCTTTATAGCTGAGTAATTGTCCATTGTAAAAAAAATACCACACGTTTTTTATCCATTCCTCAGAGGGTGGACATTTAGGTTGATTCCAAGATTTAGCTATGACAAATTGCATTGCTAAGCACGGGTGCACATGTATCACTGTGATATAATGTTTTCAGTTCTTCTGGGAAAATACCCAGAAGGGGAATAGCTGGATTGAGTGAGACCTCTAGTCCTACTGAGGAATCGCCAAACTGATTTCCACAGTGGTTTCACCAGTCTACACTCACATCAGCAGTGGAGAAGGGTTCCTTTTTCTCCACATCCTCACCAGCATTTGTTGTTGGTTGATGTCTTAATGATAGCCATTCTTACTGGGGTGACATGGAGTCTGTGTTATTTTAATTTGCATTTTTTTATTTTTTATTTTAAAAGTATAAAAACAAAAAGATATTAACAAACAGACACAAAGTAACATAAGAATAGTACAATCGAATCTGAGTTACAGATAAGGTGACAGGGAATCGACAATGGTCGTTGCATTACAGAACGATAACTTCGAAGTGTATACTCAGGAAAACAGACATAGACCGCTGTGTTGCTTGTCAGGAAGTCTCTTCCCCCTTGGGCCTGCCAGTCTCCATTTATAGGACTGTTGTTCTCTCTTCTTACTTCCCATCTTCCCCAGCTAGTCTCTGTTGTCCTCTAGATGTGCTCTGGAAGTTTGAGGTCTCCCCCAAAGCGGAAGAAAGGAAGATGGAAGAGAGATGACATGGAAGAGAAACAGAAAGAAACACGTGGAGAAAGAGCTCTGTGGAGGCTGCCCATGAACATACAGAAGACAAGACGGAAACCTCGCAAGGCAGGTGCGTCGGAGGGAGAAGTGCAGCCAGGGCGGGGCGGGCATGCGTCCACATTCGCATGTGTTTTCAAGACTTCACTTTCACTTTTTCTAATGCGTCCCAATATACTTTGGCATCCTCATACTGTTAATTCACATGGGGTTTTTGGCAAAACAACTTAGTTTTTTAAATGAACACAATAGAAATTTAATTAGTATTCATTGGGATCTGACTCTGACTGATAATCCTTTCAGGTCACTTAATTCTGAACAATTCATGCAGCACAGTGCTTTTTATTATACCTAATCTACAGGTAAAGAAACTGAACCACAAGCAGTTGAATGACTCGACCCTGCTCTGCAGCGAGGACACAGCTGGCAGGCGCACTGTGTACCCTGCGTTGGGTTCACTGGGCTTTTAGGACCAGCCTGCATGTCTCCTTTGCATTTAATTTTTGGTGACCTCAGCCCATCATTTTATCTTCTTAGTTTTAATCATAACTCACCCTTGGAAAGGCTGTGTTTCTTTTTATAAACAAATAACAAGAATATCACAGTTTTCTTACTCAAAGAATTCATGGACTTGAGGGACCCTACTACTAGTGATGCAGTACATGGTAAATGCTCTCAACTTTTTCTTCATGTGATTTGACTCACGCATTTCTACACTTCAGATCAGGGCACTTTTCCTATTTTAATGCAATCAGAATTAATTGGTAGTCAAATATATTTTCTATTTTATCAAAGGTATTTTGATACATTGTTTCTATTACTTGGGTACAATTCATTTATGCCAAATATTTTTATTCCAACAGCTTACTGGTATCCATAGAAAATCATTTATTGGTGTAAAATTACCTCCACTAGAATATTTCTGAAGTAGTTTCAATGCGATAATTTTAAAAGGTAATTGACATTTCAATGATTTTTGAGTTATGCGTAATAGCTGTGAATGAGTTATGAAAAATAACTAGTAGAAATTGTTCATCTGATTCTTAATATATAGATTAAAAATATAAGGGCCAATGTGTGTTTGTGTACACATATGCATATGTATGCATGAATAATAATTTAAATATATGCTCTTAGGCCAATGTATAACATTTTCATTTTGGGACTAGAAGTTTGGCTGTGTATTGTTTTAGCTACAATTCCAATGCTTGAATCCTTTCAAAGCTCAGATGCTAAAGATAGCTCACATGGTGAGGCTGACTCAAGCACGGAACAGCCTGTCTTGTATTTGTTTGCCTTCCAGAATCATTCAAGTTCTGATGTAATGTAGCAATAAATACGTGGCTCTTCCTCCTCTGAGGGAACCACACACAGCAAGTACTAAAGCAATAGGATTAAAAGATAAACCAATAGATATTGGTAGTACAATTATCTTCCATCTCCTGTGTGTACAAATACATGTTTTTTCTCTTCTTTCTTTCTTTTACCTCTGTCCTCCTTCATCCCAGTTCCTCCTTCCTATTTGAGCAGTTCCTTTTCCCTGAAGATCAGTGTGTGTTTGTATACACATGCAAGCATGCATGTGTAAGTATACTTGTAAAATAATTTTAAATATATATACTTAGGCCAATGTTAAACTCAACTGAATTTACAAATCAAAATATAGGCTGTTCTAATCTTCCACCTTCACCTCTCAGTTCCCTCCCAGGTGGACTACTAGAAAATGGAGTAAACTTGTAGGTGTTGCAACAGCATGAGTCTCTGTTCTGAGTGGAGTGTTCAGACCTTCCTCATCAGCAGCAGGCAGGGTGAGTGGGGCGGCCTGGCTCTCACAGGAACTCAGGGAGAAGCGCCGGGACACATGTGCTTGGTGACGTCCAGTGGCAGCAGCACACATTGTCCAACAGCCTTATCTTCGTTTCCACAGCTTCCTTTTCTCATCAAAGAGACAGAAAAGGCCCATCCATTTTACAAATGGAAGGTGGTCAGAGGGTGAAGCAAAATTAGCATGTGTGTCTGTAATTGCTCAATCATCTCTTTGAAAAAAACCGCTGCAAATGATTCTCTTTGCAGGAATAATTGTGCACCTGCTTTTCAAAACACAAAAATTGGTTTTGCCTTTGTGCATAAAATGTGATTAGAAGAATTGGGGGATCATGGAACTACATATTTACATAATTAAATGGCAAATTGCAACTTATTTTCAGCTCATGGGTTCTTTGTTCTTCCTTATCCAACAATCATGTAAACGGTACCAAAAGCACTGGTATCCGTCTGACACTTGGGAAGTTAGTTTGTGTAACACTGTATGGAGGACACATGACGGAGTAATGGATACAAATCATCCTAGGACATTCTCCTGAAAATATTTCCTATTTTCTGGAACATGCCAAAGCCATTTTTAGAACTTTTTATCCCCCACCTTGTGCACATTACAATTTGTGTTCCCCGGGGGAAATGAAGTATGAGGTTTCTTGCTGATGATCCAAGAAATGTGAATAAAGTTGTTGGCAGATGGTTTGCACATTTCATTCTGAAATATCTTATAGTGACAAATAACAAAGTGCATATAATTAGCTCTATGCAGATGGCATGCCAAGTGTTGATATTCATCTCTGCAGACTTTTTACAAAGACACTATTTTAAGAGTTAAGATTCAAATACAGCCATATGCCCTCTGAAGATCTAAGCAGTGTTACCAGCAATGGCCATGGCCAGCAAGTAGTCCTGTGGAGTCTAGACCAGTTCTCCTGCCCTAGAACAGAGCTGTTCTCGAGTGGAGGAAACCTCACATTGGGTAATGTCTAACCACAATCTGTCAGAATTTTCTGATTGTTTCCACTGAGCTGGGATGAAGTACACACCATCAAAGGTAGGAGATTGTGTTCTCTGAACTTAAAGCAGAGCTCTCCTTTCTCTTCTTCCAACAAGCTAGGTCTTTGTACCTACTCTTCTCTCCAAGAGGAATACTCCGCTCTCAGGTCTTCTGCTGGCTGGAGCCTCTTACCGTCAACTCTTAGCATAAACATGACTTCCTTAGGGAAGCTTTTCCGATTGCTCAAACATAACTGTCCTTGCCATTTGCTGGTTGTTCTCGTGTTATTCTGGCTTGTTTTTCTTCTAGGTTTTGCTATTGCATGTGAGTGAAGAGACTAGTGAGTACTTCGTCTGGCTCACTGCTGCTCAGCCCCAGTGCCACAGTGGTCAGTATGAGGAGGATTACTTCACCACCACATGCAAGGACCAGCTTCTGCTCCTACCCTTCCCTCGTCATCACTACCAGGATGATTGTCTCTGCTAACGTCTTCTCTGTGGTTACCCAGCACTAAAACATAACACAGCCGAAGATAACACAGTGAGCTGTTATTTCTGCTGGAAAGATTTTATTTTGCTTCTTTTATTTGCCTCCATTTAGTTGATAGGTACATATGGTAGAGAATGTGGAAACAGACCAGGACTGCACCTAAACACACAAGAGAGTTTTATGTATCTGTTTATTTTCATGTGCGACTTACCAGTGAATGGGGTAAGGCTATTCATCTACTGTCCACTGCAATGTCATGTGCCTGACAAACACTTTCTGATACAAACGGCACACTGGACGTACTGCAAACAACAGTGTAATCTTAGGAAACAGATTAGCTACCCAGATGCCAAGTGTTATCAATTTGATCCCTTCATATAGTTATTATTATATTTTAAAGAATACACTGTGTCTGAGCTCAGTAATGTATAAAAGAAAATACATAAAGTGTTCTTTATATTTGGTTGGGTTAGGGAAGAGAGTGTGCAGTAAGGACATAGAAGTAAGGATTATTTTGTTTTCTTTTGAAGCTGAATTTTAGATTATTCCTCTAAAGAATAACATCTTCAAGCTTCCATTTGGGAGATGTTGTATCTTCTGAAAAACTGCTGTGTTTCATGGTGTGAATCGTTGATAATAATAACTTTTTTCCCATCTCAATTCACTTACATTTTGAGAATATTTCTGTTTCTTTAAAGTAATTTGAATATTTTTCTTGATTCATAACCTTGTTCCCGATTAAGAATGTGTGGACATGGGGTTTTAAGCAGGAACAGTATAAAGTTTAGAGAACTGACTCAGTGAGACATAAACAACAGGTTCAAAGCACCAAAATGGAACTTTATTTCCTTCCCTGGTGTCTTTTTAATTGTTTAGCTTAAATGCTTTAGATCGAGGGTCCATAAAAATGTGACGATCGCCTCAGCTGGGATTCTGTTGTTTTCCATTTTCTTCATATAGTTCTAAAAAATGTGGCTGCTGTGTTTTTAAAGTTGCTGTGGGTTTTTGCATATTTTCTCTATTCTCCAAGCTTTTGGTGCACAAGGGATCCTTATAACAGCCTTGTTTTCAGCCTTAAGTTGGACACGTTAAAGACACTAAATCTCTAAACTCTTAACTGCAGTCGGCCCTAAACTGTTGTGAAAGCAGAACAGTTGAGATGGATTTTCTCAAAGGAAAGGCTTCTTGGAGAGCAGGTTATCACATGAAACACTGTAGAGGCCAGAAGAAATCCGGCAAATGGTGGTGCAAGTAACAGCACCAAATCGGAGATCTCGCAAACTGGGGGACATACGTCAGCTCAAAGACACTTTAGCCTTATGTATGGTGTAGGCTTTGCAGTTAACCAATATCCTTAGGCCTGTATCTGTCTGTCTATCCTATCAGCTATCTGTCTAAAAATAGAACCTAGAAATATTTTGGCTATTTAAAAATGGAAAGAAAACATTAATAAATTACTGATTATCTTGTCCACTTTTATGGGTACCCAGTTTAGTTCCTTCCTTTGGCATTTGTGTCTGAATCTTCAGCCCGTTTCAGGCTCTTCATCTCGGTGTCTTGTCAGCCTGTCAGTTCCCAGTGAGGTGAGCATTAAGAGTCGCACCAGTCAACCTGCTTTCTCCCACGGTGAGCACTTTTGCTTTCTTCCATAATTCTTTTTCAAGTGAAAGGTTGATTATTAATTTCTACTGTAGGATATGCATTGTGTCCTTTAGCATGCTGGACATGCAACCTAATTCATCTTTTAATCAAGTCACAAGGAACCAGCAGACAAACTCGAATTGAGGCAAGACCTTTAAAAATAATTGGTCAATGCTCTTGGGGAATATTAATAAAATGAAAGACCAAGAAAGGCCGAGAACATCCATAGGTTAAAAATTCTGAAGGTATCGGGTGACTAAATGATCCAGGATTGTTCTTCCCTTATAAAGGACGTTTTTGCAATCATTGTTAAGCTCTGAAAAAGGGCTTTGGGTTAAATACTACATGGCATCAAGATTAATTTCTTCACTTTGGTAATTATGATGCTGTAAGGGAACATCCTTAAGAAATTTATACTGAAGCCTGTAGAGGTAGAAGAGGAAAATACATGCAGTATATTCTCAAATAGTTCAGAAAAAGTTCATATGGGTGAAGAGAGACAGAAAAACTAAATATGGAAATGTGTTAAAAATAGTAAATGAAACAAAAATATGTGTGATTTTTAATAACTTTTATTTAAGTTTGAAATCCTTTCAAACAAAATCTAAAATGTGGCCTTCTGCACTGCATCCTTTTCGAAGATGGCCAGTCCTCCAGGAGCAGCCTCCCAGCTGTGCCATTCCCCTAGGCCCTCTGTAATTAATGCTAGGAAGGTATATGTTCAACCCATACCCTCTATTAAATCTATACTTACAATTTCATGTACTGCATTTACCGTTGCAAAGGTTGCACTCTGGAATAGCATTTCATTGTTGTATATTATTTTCCTGCACTTATATTTTTATATCTACATTTTCTATTTAAGAGGTATATGTCTTATCTCCCAAAGTTTTGTGTATGACATTATAATGTTCCTTAAATATTCAAGGGACTTGCTGTTAATGGCAATAGATACTGTCAGGTCAGTTACAGTTGTTTTGTTTCTATGATGTACCGGATACTGTACAGACCATTTACTATGTACAGTTTACGTCTTCTAACAATGCTTTGAGATCTTTTAAGTATGACTGATGCTAAAAGAGGCTCAGAGCAGTTGTGAGATTATGAAATTTTCCCAAGGTTACTTGGCTGGAGAAGGGCCAAGTAGGAATTAGTACAGGATCACTCAGCTCTGAGTTCATTCTCTTGTCACTACGATGCCACTTTCCACAGATCACCCACCTCTTTGCAAACAAAAGAGCCAAGTCCACTTTGTGGAGATGGAGTGACATAATGGAAAGAGTGATGTTATACCGACAGTGTAGGACAGTGATATATTTGCAAAAATAACACGATAAACGCTGTCTTTTACTGACATAAACAGAGACTGAGAGTTTATCGGGGAAATAAAAAGCCTACTGGCACCACATTCTAAGAGTTTCAAAGATCTGGCCTCCTCCAACTCTAATGTTCCAGGCCTTAGAAAACATGCTAATTTTCAAGTGCTACTAGATTTAATAAACTACCGTAACAGTTATTTTTACTTCAGAGTTTTATCAGAGACCCTGAAAAAGATATACTTGTGTTTTCCCAATTGTGTTTAATATTCTGGCATTTTGTCTATATGTGTTTATTTCACTGAGATCATGACAAATCCATATAAGGTTCTCTCTGATACTGTCAGATATTTATTTTTCTAGATTTTTTTTTTATTTTTTTTTATTTTATTTTTTTATTTTATTTTAAAGACAAAAGAATGGAGACATATGAACCAGAAAAGCCATAAACAATACAGAAAATACAAAGTTATACAGAATATAGTAGGGAATTAGAACTGGATGTTGTATTACATAGTTATCTTCACATTAGTTAACACAAAAACATTAAAGGAAATACCAAATTATAGAGAAGATAGTAGGGAATTTG
>PVLD010028890.1:0-18767 GCA_004027595.1 Dinomys branickii | reverse complement strand
GGGAAACACTGCCGAGAGAATCACCTGGTGGCAAACTCAGGAGTGGAACATGGCTGAATGTGAAGTATCTACATGGAGACCCGGCCTCTATCATTTTATACCAAGTGATAGAAACCAAGACCCCACATGGAACCAGACCAGACCTTCTGGCATGAGAGAAGTCTTTATTGGGGGAGGGACAGAGTAGCAGGCTACCTAGTGGACCAAGGTAGCCCCGAACTGAGGAAGACGTGGGCCTAATGATAGAAACCGAGAGCCCACACGGAACCAGACCAGACCTTCTGACACGAGAGAAGTCTTTATTGGGGGAGGGACAGAGTAGCAGGCTACCTAGCGGACCAAGGTAGCCCCCGAGCTGAGGAAAGTGTGGGCCTTTAAAAGCTCTTTTCTGGTGGGGTGGGGTGGGGTGAGATGTCCCTGGGCCAGAACACCCCAAGCCCCAAGCAACAGGGAGGGGCGTCCAGGCCACAAATAGCCTGAAGGGCAGGAGTTGCCTGTGTCAGAACGACCCGAGCAGGTGAACTACCAGAGTGAATGAGGGCAGGGATAGCTTTTGTGGCTGAAGGGAACTGAAGAGGAACAGGTAAGAGAAGGAGAGAAATATTGAGAGTTAAAGTTTTCCCACGAGGAGGGCGGGGCTGGCTGCCTTGTGATTCATCACCAAGCAACCCTGCGCGTGGTTTCCTTTCACCTAGTACACAACCGGGAGCAAGGCTGGAGACCTCCCATCAACGCTCCCATGTGAAATAATGTAGATGTGTAAACAGAAAGGCTCATGTTTCAAAGCTCTATGCCAGTGGTGGTGAACTAACGCGTACCGCAATGAGCTGTCTGTTACCACTGAAGTGCTGGAAGGTTTCCCACCACTGCCTTGTGCTTTCTTTCCAATACTCTATGCTATCTCTCTAGGTAATGCATGCACAGAAACAGGATTTTAGGTGGTTTTAGAGTTGTTTTCTATGTCGATGCTCCCTGTACTTCCCTTTTCTAGGCTGGCTGGGTGCTATTTTGACCCAGCACGAAAAATCTGGGCATTACTTTCTGCCTCCTTTGTATTTTCCAATTCCATTAGAGTCCAGTGGGCTCTCCATCCACAGGAAGGTGGATGGACTGGAGGTCATCACATTAAGCAAAACAAGCCGGACAATGAAAGACAGCTGCCACGCATCTTCTCTCATGCACGGAAACCAGCGTGGCCTCCCCACACTATGTTCTGGTGTTAAAACACGAAAGCACGTTACTAGCAGCAGCTCTTAAGAGCTGAAAGGAGTCCACGGCCCGAAGGTGGAAGGCGAAAGGACCAGGGAGGGTGAGTTTTCATAAGCGACAATAATGTCTCCTTGCTTCTGCTGCTTTAATCTCTGAGCACCCTAACTGTACATTTCATGACTTTCTTAGAGCAAGACAAGAGAAAGTGTGCTGCTTTGATACAAACTTTGGGCCAGGCATGGGGGCGCATGCTTGTAATCTCAGCTCTTGGGAGGCTAAGACAAAAAGATCACCATGAATTTGAGGCAGACCCAGGCTACACAGTGAGTTCAAGACCAGCCTGAAAGACATGGCAAGACCCTGTCTCAAAAAAAAAAAGCTTCTCTTAAATACAAACTTTATGTGCCCATGGAAACACAAAGCTCAGAATAGCTCTGAGAGCTCTAAAAACATCTTTTGATCTTTTCAAGTTTAAAATAATCAGAAGCATTGTAAAGCTAAGTGGTAATAGCTGACATTTATGGGCATATGAATCATTAAATTAAGAGAAATCACAAATGTTAAAAATTAAAATTACCTCTCAAAAGTGGCATCTTCTGAGTAAAAGCATTCACTACAAACAAGGAACTCTGAGAATCACAAAGCTTACAAGTCAAGAAAAAAAAAACTTGGTAGTGATGTCTGAAAACTTCTTTTCCTTTATTCAGCTATCTAATTCTTCACCAATAAATTCAGTGACTCTTCTACCCGAGGTGTACAGCTCAGAGGGGCAAACCGTTCTCGCTAAGTGGTGTGGCTTGTGATAACATAATGGCCCTGAGAAGGTGAAGAATAAAATACATGATTTAATGGTGTGGAAAACTCCTGCAGGAGAAATCAGTAGTGGATCAGTTGTGCTCAGGTACGAGCCAGCCATGTATCATACGGAACGCTAGGAAGTGATGTGTAAAGGGTTCTGTGACACAGAAGACAGCATCACAGGTGACACGTTAATCACCAAAGGTCAGGCTCCAGAAGATCTGGCTCAGGGGCTCTGACCATCAGACGACCACAGTGAAGAACTACGCCTGGAGTGTCTGCATTGGTCTACTATCCACACACGGGGAAGAGAGAAAGCCAGTGAGGGCAGGTGGAGTAACAGAAGAAGAAAATGTGGGCTGGTAGCTGGAGCTCAATGGTAGAGTGTGATCTACATGTATATGGCCCTGTGTTCAAGTTTTGGGATGGGTAGAGGGATAAACAGATGGAGAGACAGACAGATACACAGATATTCATTCCTTTCCTAAATGTTTTTCCTAAGTTTTCAATTATCTTTAGAAACACCCATAATAATTTTTTAGTTTGGAGGTTTAGAGCTGACTAACTCCAATGTTCACTTGTATACATGTTGATGGTGTTTGGAACTATTTTTCTCCTCCTCATAAACATTCCATTGTAACTAGCAGAGAGATTTTATGTTGTATCATGTCCTGCTGTAAACTTGAACATACTGCCATGGCACGCTATACTTTGGCATGAAAGGTCTGAAGTATAAGCTCTTCCAACATGAATATATAAAGCTCCCGTGCCCCAAGGTGGGGATGAAGGGGTGGTGGAGAGGATCTTAAACTCCATAAGCAAGAGCAATGGCAGGGCATGGTGGTGCACACCTGTAATCCCAGCACTTGTGAGGATGAGGTAGGAGGATTGCTTTGAGTTTGAGGCCAGCCTGGGCTCCATAGTGAGTTCAAGGCCAGCCTGAACTACATTATAAGATTCTGTCTCAAAACAAACAAACCAAAAACACAACCCCCCAAAAACACCAGTAACATCACACACATTCTAGAGAAAAGAGCCTTTCTGGTATTCCTAGAGTTAAGGTGTGACAATTCCATGATGACAGTGACAATGAGGACAACTGTGGAACAGCTGCAAGGTGTTCCTGGCTTCCTATGGCTGCCACTGTGACCAGTGTGTCTGCAGCCAGCGTCATGCTGTGATCCTGCAGACTGGCCATGTGAGGCAAGGACATGTGGCACTGGTGGGCGCTGGCTGCTTCCCACAGCCCCCCTCAGCCTCTCAGCACAACGGGGCTGCCTCCCCCAGGAGGAGACTGGCTCCTACCCTCAGCGGGTGGTGAGGAATCTAAAGAGAGACTGCCGAGTGAGGCAGGATCTTGAACATAAGGTACTGTACAGTCCATTCCACAGACAACAAACAACATAAAACCATGTGGGAAGAAACAGCCACCAAGGAGCTTCAACTGTGCTCCATCTTAAGGTGCAAATCCAGCCTCTCTGCTTCTCAACACTGTGTGAGATGAAGGGGGAAAGCTCATTTTCAAACTCATCAGAAAGATGATATGAAATTCCAGCTTTGCAGCATGCTGGAAGGTCAGACTGACCACAGCTACCAACTATGACAAGTAGCAGAAGGCTGTCTCCAAGGGACAAGGTTCAAGCACAGCCACTCTCATAGCACCAGTGGTCACCACGGCCCCACTTGGGGACTCGGGTGCAGCCTACACACTGGTGGATTGGAAGTGGCTGCAAAGGGTGGATGTGCAACAGCACAGGCGGACTACGCCAAGCAAGATTAGAAAAAGGGGAATGCTGTTGGCCAAGAACGGTAACTAGAAAGAGGAACGTCGTTGGCCAAAAGAAAAGAATAAGCCTGGCTTATGGCCAGCCACTGTTAAATATACTCTTTCCCAAGTTTGGGTTCATTTTAACACACAGTATATTAAAACATGATGCTTACTTTACTAGATTTGGTAATGGCTATTCTGGAACTCAGTGATCTATAACAACACTATAACCTATTATCTGGCCAAGCTAAATGCAAAATAATTTTCAGAAACTGGGCATCATCTTTAATGAACTGTGAGGGTCCAAGGTAGTGTAAGGTCCTAGCCAAGAAGTAGCTGTGACACTGTACAAGCAGCGAAGTTTCAAATGTTTACTATCCTGTGTTTTAGAGGACAGCGTGCCATCTCTTGGTCAATCCTACCGGGCTGCTCTAGTCTCATAAGTCATTCCAAGTCCTTTTGGGAAGGAGGAGAGGATGTCCATAAGCAAATAATGGCTTTCCAGTGTTCACTCTATTCCTATCTCACCCCTTGCCTGGCTGCTGTGGGATTTGCTCAGAGAGAGCTCAGGCTGACATTTGCTTACTGGTGTCTGTCCACTCTGCTGGTGAGCAAGGTGAATGTATTATCAACGGAAGAGCACAGAGTCAAATCAGGCTGGGGCAGGCAGGAGAGGCAGGCCCTGAGAGGAATGAAGTCACCCCCTCAGCGAGGGGACATGCTGTCCCTGTCCCCAGCTCACCCCTCCACTGCTGCTCCGCTGTGGCTGGCACCCATGGCCAGAGTGTAGGCTCCTGTCCGTGGTGATCCGAGGATCTCCAGACCTCACAGTGCCAGGCTGTGAGTTAGCTGGACTGTGAGGGAATGATGCAGGAACTCGAGAGCCGGGGGTGGGGGGGAGGACAGGACGCAACGACTTCGACGAAAAGAATGAAACAAACCAACAAGAAACTCGGGAAGGCCCACACTTAGAGGAAGGGAGAAGTTCAAGCAACCATCCCCACCCCTGTCCCTGCCCAGGCCATGACTAGGAAAGTCCAGTGTCCTCACCCCTCATCAACCCCTTTCTTCCTCTCGGGCTGTACTTTCACAAGTATGCTACAAGATCATAAAAAGTATAAAAAATCCCTTGGGATCTCAAGCACTCAGTGAGAATGTAAGAAAGAACCAGGAACATATGAATTACTCTCAAATACAACACTGTGTTATTTCCTCTGTGATGCAGCAAAACCACATTAGAGGCATGGGAAATGAGGGGCTTAGAAGAGGACTGGTGGCTTAAATCCCTCAGCAGTCGAGATCCAACCAGCTACTTTCCTGATGATACAGGTCATCTCTTGCTGCAAGGCACCGGGGTGACAAAGTCTGTAAGAGCATAAAGAAAAACTCAAGTGTTTCAGCCTGTGGTTCATGCAGCATCTAGATAGTCATTATTTATAGAAAAGATTGGAATAAACAGCCTTGCTTAATCCTTTCTCTCTACTGGACATTCATTCCCAGAGTGGTCATATTGCAAAGGGTGGAAGCAAACTAGTTCACTGTCAAATTCCTGCTTAAGAAGAACCCAAGCCAACAATGAATTCTACATTGTTCTCTGTGTTGTGTAACAAAAGCTCAAACACACACCTAGTAAGTCCGGGTGTGAGCAGGAAGAGGAAAGGAAGGAGAACACAGAATGGGACAAATTCTACTCTAAACTCTTGTAGATGCCAAGTGAGCTCTTTTGTGATAAAAAATAAACTGCTCTAGAGGTCTTGAGTTTTTCATGCTATGAAAAGAGGACAAACCAGAATCACTCTGGTCATTTCTAAAGAAACGCAACATTTAGATTCTGGACCTAGTTCTCCCACTCGTGCTGGACATGATCTTATCTGAAGTCTGACTCTCCTCGCATTGCTGATCCACAGGAACAGCCCGGCAGGGCTCTGGGAGGCCTCAAAGAAACCGCGACTTAGAATGGCTTCTAACGTGACTTACTTGTACAGAAGAATCTGATCTTGTTTTCAGTATGTGTAACGTGCATATGAGCAACTCCATACTAAGAAAAAAGAGGAAGAAGTACAGTAGTGCCTCAGTTCACGAACTTTATTCTTTCTGTGATTCTGGTCTCAAACCAAATCAGATGAGAACTGAGTCAAACTCAGCAGTTAGGCTCAGTGTTGACTTTATGGGGAAATTTGATTCAGTTTTCATGCAGTTCAGTCTGCAACCAGAATTGTGGAGAGAATGAAGGTTGTGAACCAAGATACTACAAGTGGGGCCAAAGAGAACAATTCTCCCAAGTCTAAGCCCAGGCTGGTCTTACAAGACTGAGACTTGAAAAGGTGAAAATAGAACTATTTTCCACGGTTCTTTGGTCTTGGTGTATATGATTGTTCACCCAGTAATTTCTTCTTTGACATTATTATCTCAAGATTTAAGAACATATCTGAGAATATAAAATAATTTCAACTCAAGACTTAGTCATATAGTCACCATCCGTAGATGTTATTCTACGTGGACACCCTGGGCTTAGCTTGCTGATCTTATTACCCATATGCCACCCAATGCTTGTTCTCAATAAAGGAGACTCTGCATTGAAGAAGAGCTCAATTTCTAACATCTAGTCCTATTGGTTACTGTCTTGGCACCAAAGCCCTTAACATCACATCTTTAGTAATAAATCATCAGACAAAAAAAGATAGGATTATCCACACTTTCAGAGGTTCCCATCAGGAGAACCCAATTTTTAAGCCAAATTCTCATCTCTCCTTTAGTGTGTAAAAAAAAAAAAAAATCAAGACAAGAAAAGCCAGAGTACAAAAACACTCACTAGAACCATGTCCTTATCTCCAACCTCTGAAAGGAGAAAATGTACAAAGCATCAGCAGCTTCCAAAAATTGCTAGGGAATCTGGTAATGCCTGCAAAGAGCTTCTGAGATAAAAGCCACCACAGAAGTCCTGAGCCTAAGTATCAACACAGCTGCAATGCCGTGGAAGAGACTTTGAAACTAATTCTGTGACCTCAGATCTGGCAATGCATACTTAGATCTGACAATAAAGGCATCATCAACAAAAAGAAACAGATAATTTCCACTTCATAAAAATTAAAAACTTCCATGTATCAAAGAACATTATCTAGAATGTTGAAAGATAATCTACAACAGAGAGAAAGTATTTGCAAATCAGACATCTTTTACAGTATAATATCCTAAACATAAAAGTATTCTTACAACTCAACAACAGAAAGATAAATACTCCAGTTAAAATTGGGCAAAACGACTTGAAAAGGTACTTCTGTAAGGCTGAGTGGGTGGCCAACAGTCATATGAAAAGACATTCAATGTCACTGATCATTAAGCAAGTGAGCAAAACCACAGTGAGACACCCTGTCATATCATGAGGATGTTTTTCATCAAAATGACATAAAATAAGCGTTGACAAGCATATAGAGAAATAGGAACCCCTGTACATTGCTGATGGGAACGTAACACAGGGAAACCACTGTATGGAGTCAGAATGCTTTGGGAGGGGCTCAGAAAGTCAAAAACAATTATGACCTGACAATTTCCACTTCCAGTTATATATCCAAGAGAAGTGAAAATACATACCCAGAGAAACACAAATAGATGCAGAAGCATAATTTGTGTTATCCAAAGGTAGAAAAAACTTGAATGCCAATCAGTGGATGATTAGAGAGACAAATTATGGTAGATATAAACAACAAAATACAATTTAGCCACAAAAAGGAGCAAAATGTTGATACATACTTCAACTTTGATGAGCTGCATAAATATTATGCTAAATATAAGAAGCCAGATACAAAAATCACTTATGGTACAATTCCATTTACAGTAATACCTTGGTTTATAAATGCTTCCTTTTGCAAACAATTCGGTTCACAAACAAAAGCTTTTGGCAAAATTTTGCTTCCACTGGTAAACACTGCCTTGGGTGACAAACATGACCACAGCCATTTTCCCCACACAAACACAAATGCAGACATCTTCCCCAAAAGTCTAAAACAAATCAAGTTTATAAACCAAGGTCCCACTGTAAATTATATATGCAGAACAAGCAAACCCACAGGAGCAGAAATCAGATTAGAGGTTACCACAGGACAGAGGAAGGGGCAGCCACATGTGATTATGGGGTTATGTGTAAAAACCTTAGACACTCTAAAGAGCTGATGGTTACACATAGCTGTGCATATACCAAGTACCACATTTTCAGATGGTTAACCGCATGTATGGCGTGCCTTTCTTCTCAATAACGAAGATACTTAATCATTTGAAATTTTTTTCAACAAACTTTTGGGACGTGTATTTAAATTTTAGTTCTGCATTCATTCCAGTGTTTAATCTATTTGCGACATTTTAATCATGTTTTACAGCTTTACTGAGGTACACTTTATATACAATAGAGTTCGTGCATCTTGAGAGTTCATGTTGGTGGGCTTTCTAAACATGCAGCCCAGCCACCAATCCCACAATGAGACCTCAAGATGCATGCAGCATCCCCAAAAGTTCTTTCAGCTGACTCCCACTTCCACATGTTGTCTGTCACTGTAATTCTGCCTTTTAAAAGATTTGATATTAATGAAATCATTTAGCATTATTGCATCTGGCTATTATACAAGCACAGGATATATTTATTCAGAAACAGGAATCATCATTTTTGCACAGATCCAAGGGCAGGCAGAACCAAGGTGTGTTCCAGCAAGGCATAGCGGAGGGGATCTGCCCAGGAACTGGGCACAGGTGATCTGCTCTTGCAACACTTATTCTGAAACCTTCTGTACTGGCTCACATGTGCCTCTGCAGGTGGAAGACTGCTGGCTCCTTTGTGACTTTTTTGTGGCAATTGGCAGAGTGTCTTTGAGAACAGGAGTTTGTTTAGCTATGCATTCAGCCAGTTCACCTTCCAAAATGAGGGTCAGAGGGACATGTTTTATCTGGGTTTTTGCAAGTTCCATACCATTCTCTTAACTGTCTGTCTTCTTTGACTTAGCACACTGTGTCTGAAGTTCATCCATGCTGTTTTCAGTTTCTGAGTAATTTATCACATTGAGTTTGTACATTTACAAGTGAAAATACATTTTTCAGCTTAAATTTTTTAGCTATTGTTAATAAAACTGCAATCTCTCTTCAGAAATATCTCTGTTAATTCCCTTGTAGCCGGGACAGGATACCTGACATCCATAACTTAAAAGAGAAAAAGTTTATTTGGCTCACAGTCCAAGGAGGTTTCAACCCTTAATTGGTTGGTGCCAGGGCAGGACAACACGGCATAGGGGCCTGGTGGAGGAGAGCTTTTCATATCATGGGAGCAGGGAAGCAGAGTAAAGTGGGGAACAGGAAGGGATAAACCCTTCCAGGCCATGTCCCCAGTGACCCAAGTCAGCCATAAGCCCCGTAATCCAACTGCCTTCCAAAGGTCTTGCCTATGAGTACACGAGGCTTTGTAGGGACAATTACATGTAAACCCTAACAATACATCCTTGGTGCCAAAAGACTCAAGCATTTCTCTTACTGCCCTTAGTCCCTCTCTAAGAGTTGCCAGAGTCCTAATAGTTCCACGACTGCTCAAAAGTCCAAGGTCAAAGGCTTCTGAGACTCAAGATAAACTTTTAGTTATAAGCCTGTATAAACATTAAAAACAAAGGTGAACAGTTTCAACATATAATAGCACATGATAAATATTGCCAGTCCAAAAGGATGAGAGGGACAGAAAGGAATGGGACCAAACCAAGCCAAACTCAGCAGGGAAAACATTAAATCTCTTAATCCCATGTCCAGTACCCAGGCACAATGCGATAAGATGGAACTACAAACAGCTTGGGTGGCTCCAGCCTAATGGCACTGCTGGTGGTGGTAGCTCTCTTGGCTTCCCTCTTGGGCTGGCTTTGCTCTCTCATTGCAGTTTTCCTCAGACAATCCATGTTCATGGCTTCTCCAATCTTCTGGAGTCTTCACTGCACCTTTGGCTTTATACTCACAGCTTTACACACTGCCCTTTAGCGGCACACTGCCTACCCTCCCAGCCCTTCTTCTAAAATCTGGGTGGAAGCCTTCCTGACCCAACACTTACGCTGCAGGAGCATAAAACCAGCACCACATAGATGCTGCCAAGGTCTATCTTCAGCTTTAGCAGTAGCCAGGCCTCCCTGGATCGCAGCTGCAAGGGCCTGCCAAGATGGCTGGGCACTATGGTAAGAATCCCAAGAAGCTAGTTTCCTAGGCAGTAGTGCCCTGGGGCTCTCTTCTCAAAGCAATGTCTTTCACTTTTGCAGTTCTGAGTCTGGATGGGTCTGTTCTGTGACACTCTCCAGCCATCTTTTCTACCATTCCGTTGTGAAGTACTTGGCTTCTTTATAATGCTAATCTAGCAACCAAGGCTTCCTCTGCTCCATTTTTGCAGGCCCCAACTTCACCAGAGCTTCCTTTCTAGCCAAACTCAAAGCATTTTAAATCATTCAGCTGTGCCTTTGGTGTACAGCTGGTTAAAGGATCCCAACATGAGCCATGCCATGGTGTCAACACTAGACACCTTAAAATTTCTTCCATCAGATTAATGAGCCTGCTGCCCTTTATCTCAGGCTCCCCAAAAGTCTCAGGACATGATGAAGATGTAGGCAAATTTCTTACCAGAGCATAACACACATGGGTAGGAGTCTACCTGCCAATAGAGTCCTTCTCCACTGAAACCTCCTGAGCCTGGTCTTCTCAGCTGCATGATAGTCAGCATTCTGGTCCGCTGAGCTCCAGCCAGAAACTCCCATCAAACTCGACCCATGGCGTTCCAGTGCTGCTTCTCCAGTTGGCATCTCCAAACCTTTCCAAACTCCCCCATGAATAGTCCCAAAGGTTTCTGAACCACATGGTCAGGTACCTCACAGCAATGACCCCACCTCTCTGGTACCAAAATCTGTCTTAGTTATTTCCTTTATTGATAGGAGAAAATACCCAATACCCATGACTTAAAGGAGAAAAGGTTTATTTTAGCTCAGTCTGTAGAGGTTTCAGTCCATAGTTGGCTGGCTCCAAGGCAGGACAACATGGCTTAGAGGCCTGACAGAGGAGGGCTGCTCCTGTTACGGCAGTGGGGAAACAGAGGTGGGCAAGCAGGGAGAATGTGCGAAGCAAGGGGAGGGGAAGACACAGATCCTCCCAGGCCACATCCCCAGTGATGTGCCCCTCCTACCAGACCCCACCTCCTGACAGCACATCAACCAAGAGCCCTATAGCCCAAGTGCCTTCAAAGGTTCTGTCTGTAAGTGTGTGAGGCGTTGGGGGATAGCTACATATAAACCATAACAGGTAACTGCTATCCTGAATTTTCGTAAATCTTGACTTTTCTACTTACTGTTTTTGTCATATATCATCTATTCCTGGTTTTGTAAGGTTTTTATGTTTTTATTGTTTGTGGTTCTGAAATGATTTAATCTCAAGGTTTATAGTCTTAATAACATTTTTAAAAATTTAAAAAGCAACTTCAAATAGTCACATACATACAAGATTTTGTATGGGCATATGGCTTCATTTCTTTTTAGTAGATACTGATGGGTAGAACTGCTTAAATTTATATTTAACTTTTTATGAAACTGCCAAAACTTTCTAAAGTGGCTGACCATTTTTTTTATTCCCACTCTCATAACTAAGTATGAGAGCCTTAGTTTCTGCATAGTAGCCAACGCTTAGTATTGTGAAGCTTTTTGATGGCTACAATATCTCTTTGTGGCTTTAATTTGAATATTCCTAAAAGGTAATAGTGCCAACACAGTTTCATGCATTTATTGACTTCTGTATATCTTCTATAGTGAAATACAATGTTGGGGCCATCCCCTTAAGGTCCATCTGGGTCTAATAATTAACATAATTAGATTAACAACAACAAGAAAAGCACTATACAAGTTTACTATGACACATGAGCCCAAAAAAGCAATCAAGAGTCAATTACTTATATACTGGATTGGACAAGGAATAGTAAACTGTGAAAATGTGACTAAATCAGATAAGGAGGTTTAGAAGTTTTGTTAATAATAACAGATCTCTCTTGGATTTGACTTCTCATCCTTATAGATATGGATGTTGCCTTTCCTTATAGCAGAAGGAGACAGTCTGGTCCATGAGATTTTCATTTGCTTTTAAGGAAAAGCATGAAGATCACTGATCTTTTTGTAACTGCTATTTCTTAAGTGCTTTTACCTTAAACAGTCAACTGGCCAAAACAGCAAATTTTAATACCCTCCATTTGAATACTCTGCCCATTTTTAAAGATTTTCAGTTTCAAGAGCACTTCCAGTCTCTAGATACAAACTCTCTATAGACACACGTACTATGAAAACCTTCTAACAATTTGTGACTTGCCTTTTCATGTAGTTAACATTATCATGTGATGTGCAAAGTTTTAGTTTTGATGATGTCTAATTTCTCAACTTTTTCTTTTACAGTGTTTACTTTCTATATTCTTTTCTTTTTTTTTTTTTTTGGTACCAGGAATCTAACTCAAGACTGTGCACTTGCCAGGCAGGCCAGGCATTTGCCACTGAGCTCTGTGCCTGGCCCTGCCTTCTATATTCTATCTTTGCCTAATCCAGTTTCACAAAGATTTTCTCCTGTTTTCATTTGGAATTTCTGGTTTTATTTAGCTCTTCTCTCTGGGACTATAATCCTCTCAGAAATATCTCTGTGTACAATATAAAAGATTAAGATTCTTTTCTCAGAGATATTCAGTTATTTTCACACATTTTATTTAAAGATCACCCATTTCTTTCTGCCATTACCTTGGCAAGTTTGTTAAAAAAACTCAACTGAACACATACATCTGGGTTTAGCTCTTTGGCATACGACGTTTACATTCATCTTAGGGGGTGTGTCCACGTGCTTAGCCCACCGTGACTCCTCGCGTTGCCCTCGCCCTCCTAGGCCGCCTCCGCCCTCCAGCCCCAGCCCCCTCCCCATCTTCGTCATCATCGTTATTGTCACTGCTTTTTCGTGCATGTTTGTGACATACAAATGTTACGTTCGGTGTGAGCAGCTGGTACACAAACGTGATGCGCCGTAAATCTTTTTAGGTCCCTCCCCTCTCCCCACTTGCCCCACCGGTTTCTTGGTCCCCTTCCCATTTGCAAAAGAGCTATCACTCTGGTTTTTTTAAATCGATCTTTAATTTTTCTCTTTATCTGTATTTTGGATTGAAGCTGGACCCATATCTCTCACCATGAACTAAACTAAAATCCAATGGATCAAAGATCTAAATATTAAAACAGAAACAATCTAATAGAAGGTAACATGCTTTAAGTCATTAGTATAGGCAAGGATTTTCTGAACAGAATTCTTTTACTCATGAACTTGCTAATACTTAAACTGGAAAATCTATTCCTGTGCCAACTGCTGAAATTTTTGCTTAGATTTCTTTTTCTTTTGTCTGGACCTCTGGGGATCTCCCTGATACCCACAAGGCTTTATGGTCAGTTGATGATATGGACGTTGGTAATACAGAGACAACTCAAGCCAGAGAAGCTTCCATCCTCTGCTGCCCAGCCTGTGTATGGGCTGAATGATTCATTCAAACCTGTAACACATAAGCGAATCCCCCACCTTTTAACTTTCCTTATCCTCCCTAGGGCATCCATGCACATCTGCTGTGTAGCAGTCAGCCATGAGTGCTAAAGTATATCATCTCAGCATTTCATCCAGCAGAGCAGGTTTTGAAATTTTTGAAATTGTTGAATTTAATAACTTTGTTCAGTTTGATTCTTTTTTGGGGGTACAAGAAATAAATTTCCCAATTACTTCAGGCAGTCATTAGTGGAAGTAGAGTTTTAACCATACCTCAAGTCTTTCTATTATTTCAATTATAAAATAAATTCATTAAGTCAAACAAATTAGTTCAAGAAATAGCCAGCCTCAGGAGGAAAAACTTCTTCTGTGAAAATTCACATTCATCTTCTAGTGTTTACAAAGTGGAGATAAACAGTCAACGAAGTCATCTCATTAAGGTGAGCATGGTCTGTTAACTCAGCTAAGGTCTTTAGAATACATATTATCCATTATGAAAACTAAATACCCAAAGCTTTATGGGCAAGACAAGTCAACTTAGACCCAGAAATCCTGTGGAAAAAAATAACATTACTGAGTATAGATTATTTACCTTCAAACACAAAGTCCATTTTTAAGAAAATTACCTTGAAGGCTGCTAGGCAGTGCAAGCTCAGTAAGGCCATCACAACTGCCAGAAAGATGGTGGCCAAGTTCCTCATGTCCCATATAGTCTCCACCAGAGGAATACTGCCAACCTGCCAGTCATAGCACAGGGTAACAGGTGCAAGTAGAAGCCACACGTTGAAGGCCAAGAGGTAGGAATAGGTAAGGAATCTACAATGAGAAGAAGAATCACTGAATACAGCTCAGGGATCATAACATTTTGCAAACATTCACTCACCACATTTTAGATACTATTTCTCTTCTGTCAGTGTTCCCAAGAAGACAAGAGGAAACAAGAAGCCATTCATTCATGTATTCACTAGACCGATCATCTGGGAATACATGCACCAGCTTCTCATCACTGTGTTGGGCCATAGCCTCTGGGCAAACAAATAGTTTCCGTGACATATATTAAAAGTTATCATGCAAATACATACATTATACCTGGAGATAAATTTTACTTAGATAAAAGTTTTATGAAAGCACATGGCAGAAGTGCTAGCCTATTTGGGGTATGATTCCCCTGGAAGGAAACATTAGAACACTTTCTTAATAATGCCCATGATCCTGTAGTACATCTGATAGAGATGAACTGCCCCATGCACAGTGGCAAGGCTGGCCAAGAGGAGGGAACAGGGCTGGTGCCTGGAGACGAGGGGTACCAGGTGAAAACAGAAAGGACAACAACAAAAGGGTGTTAACTGTTTTTCCTGGCTGGGACTAGGCAGGAAGTGGAGCCGTCCCTGAGAGTGCGGAGGAAGGTAACTTCACTTAAATTTGTTTAGTCATCACATCCATTAGGCAATGGGTGGGTCAGGCTAAATCAGATACCCAAAACTAATAATCTATTTTAACATCACATAAAAGGAAATAAGAGCCTAGTGTACTCCTGAGGAAATACACACACCTATATAGTAGTCTTATTAAAAAACAAAAAACAAAACAAAAAAATGTCAGAAGCGGTGACACACAATTGAAATCCCAGCTATTCTGGAGGCTGAATCAGGAGGGCCTGAGGCCAAATAAGGCAACTTAGTGAGACCCTGTCCCAAAATAAAAAATAAAAATAAGTTAGGACGTGATTCAACAGAAGAGTGCTTGCCTAGCTTGCATGGCATCCCACGTTCAAGCCCCAGTACCACAACCCCCATAAATAAAACCAAAATTCTGAATTGGATCAAGTCCTAAAACTATAATACAAGGAACAACGGGACACATTACATGACACTTCAGGGAAGCAATGTGCAAACTCCAGAGGTGGGACCCACAACAAGTGACCCAGTTTCCTAAACAAGTCTATTATAATAGGGTGGGGGCATCTATAAGCTAAAAGTGACTTGAGACATCAAACAAGTACAGGTTGTGTTTAGAGCCTAATTCAGTCACATTCTTATTAAAACTAATCATTTATGACACAACTAGAAAAAACCCAAAATGCTGACTTACAACACAACTGGCTAGAGAAAAACATCATGAAAGTTTTAAGTGCGATCATGGTATTTTGTTAATAATTTTTAACAGTTCCTGGCTTTTGGAAATATATCATCAAATCTACATATATAAAGTAAGTTTATGTCTTCATTTCGTCAGAAAAAGACTTCAGATTTGCTTCACAATGACTGGGGTGAAGGAGAAGAAAACAGTGCGTGTGAATCGAACAAAAGGGCTACTGGTTTCTGACTCCCGAAACTGGTAGGTGGGGGGATTCTTTATGCCACTTTCTTTACTCTTATGCATATTTCATATTTTCCATAATAAAACCTTAAGGGATGGGAAAAGGGAACAGAATTGCAAAAACAGTATTTTCTTAGCTGATATCTAATTGCAGCTTGACCAAGCTCATGATAATTTCTTAATTTTAATTTCACATTTTGGCTTTGCCCTACAGGTTGTCTCCTGCGTTTTATATGTTTCCTAGACTCACAATGTTGTATTAAGAAAAAAGAAAAATAAAAGTTAATATTTTTGAATGCTGTAATTGCAATGTGTTTAGATATTTCTAAAAAATAAAATTGTGACTTTTTACAAAGACTGTCCAAACAGGTTTAAAAAGTAAAATAAACCAGAGAAAAGCAATTTCCCTTCCCTGTAACACCGTAAAGGTCACCTCGCCTAATGTTTCCTTTTCGTATATTTGCATTATCTCTGGAAGCTCAGAGATGCTCCCTATGTTCCAGTGCATGTATAGATGGGATCATGCTGTTAATACACTCATTAAGTACTATTCGAAATACTTATGTAGCACTGGAATTTTCCTGCAAATCTAAGCACAGAGAAGCAATTTGGAGTCACTCCAAAAGCTAATTACACCCTGGGGAAGGCCAGTTGAGCTAGTTGTAATCAACAACTAGAGTACTTTTTTTTAACACCACCTTGACAATGAATTACATTCAAGCTAATCATGTTTATTTCTTCTAAAGTTTGAGAACTGAAAGAATCAGTGGAATGTCTCTGCCTTGCTGGGCTCTGTTTTTAAAGCAAGAGCAAAAATAAAATGAATTATTTACTAATTTTCTACTATAAATTTTGCCAACAGCAAGAAAACCATTGAATATCTTGCCAACAAAGTGGAATATATAGCACAGACAGCCAGGAATTCTACTTAAACAATTTAGTCATGCGGTTTCACTGATAAGCAGTTTTGTAAGAGAAACCAATGAAATACAATAGGCAGCTGTGGAGGAGATGGAGTCCATCCAACAGCACCCAATAAAACTAGCTCTAGTCAAAATCTTCATTGTTATCAAGAAAAAAAGAGTGCTTTAAACCCAAAATATACGGAGATTCTGTGTTTTGCCTTTGGGAAAACCTCGCTGCTGCTCACAGAAGCCCAACATATTTCCTTCAGCTAGACTGATGCATGTGCCAGGGACCAATGAGACACCATGTACTGCAAACAAACAGTTCTTGTTATCATATGCACAAAAAGGAGCTGCTTTCTCCTCCACTTTCAGAATTCTTTACTAATTAATGAAGACAAGACCTGGGTCCACGGCACACACCTGTCTGCCCGCGGAGGGCATTCGCAACACAGCCACTGCACCAGCCTCAGCCGAAGGTGCTTCTACGTCTAGAATGTAGCTATTCACCCTGCCCCAGCGCTGTCTGCTCTGCTCCTCCCCAGGAAGCCCCCTATTTGCATCCTCACAATTCCTGAGTGACCGCATCTGCCTCAAAGGGTCTCTGCAGCGTCCCTGTGCCCATCAACAAGGCCATTATGTAAGTATTCTCTGCTTATGGCCTTTAGCAGCACCTCCTTTGCTTTCTAGAACCTTCTCCAAGAACTGCCAAACAAACCCATTTCCAGGATTACTCTTCTCAAAGCACAGGAGATCTTCGCTGGGATTCCTAAGTGTTGATAAGTTATTTTGCAGATCTTCCTAGATGCTTAAGTGTACAATCTCGCCCTTGCTCTACACAAAGGGTATGCTCACTGCATTGGTGGTGAGGACACTTGCATTGTGTGACTGTGTGTAGTACTGTCTGAGTCACTTTTCTTCATTGCTGAGACACTGGTAACTTAAAAGGAGACGGTTCTCCTTAAAAGAGGAGAGGCTCACGGTATCAGAAGTTTCAGTCCATGTTCAGCAGGCTTAAAAAGAGCATGGTCAGGACTTCCGGGAAGATGGCAACCGGGTAGGCAGCAGAGAGAGAACCTCCCAGAGGATTACCACCCAAACAATGAAATATAGCAATATGAAGACAGAAATAAGGACTTCCGGGAAGAAGACGACCAGCCGAGAGAGCGAGTGTGGAGGGGAGAATGGCTTCAGCTCCTGAACCCAACAGAGAACGCGCTACTGGGACAAACTGCGCCAAACCGGGCAGCGCTCCAGGATCCCGCTCAGAACCCCATCCCCGCAGCCAGCGCTGCACGAACTGGAGCAACAGCGACCGGCCGGCGGGATTTCTGAGTCGGGGAGAATCTCCATCCAGGGAAAAACATCTGAACGGCACTCCTGTCTGCACGATCACAGGGTGAGTTAAGTGCGCACTCTAACCGGTTTTTCCTGAATCGGGAAGAAGCTCAGCCCAGCGAGAGACATCAAAGCAGCTTTAAGGACTGCAGGATCTCCCGGGTGGGAAGACCTACTTAGGCGCCCCAACGGGTTTTGTAAGGGGGGAAGGAGCTCCACCCAGAGAGGAACACCTGAGTGGCCTATCTGCAAGAATCCTGGGGTGGCAAGCTGTTTATTTGCCCCGGCCAGGTCTTGGGATAGGGAGTAGAAGCGGAAATCTCAGCAGACAGCTTAAGGGACATTCTCCCAAAGAGAAGTAACCATTGGAGCAGCCTCTGCAGCAGACCTTTGCCTGCTGAACTGTCTGCGGAATCTATAGCTCCACATTTTGAATCTGATACCCAAAAATGGGAAAACAGAGGAACAAAACGCAGGCTCAAAACTCAACCCCACCCAGAACAAGTTTTGAATGTGAGGATACAGGGGAACCAGGAAATCACATACCTGCAAGTTATGAAACGATTGCATCCGAAATGAAACAACTCCAACAGGCCATAAAAGAGCTTAAAGCAGAAATAAGCCACATACCCGCAATGATTTCTCAGATAAAAAAAGAGCTGAAAACAATGATGGAAGAAATGTTCCATGCACATAGAGAAGATATAGACAAAAGACTAGAAGAAAATAGGAAACAAATGGAAACGCTACAAGAGCAATTTAGGAATGAATTACCAAGAATGAAACAGGTCCAAAGAGAATTCCAGGATTTGAAAACTAATGCTGAAAGCATGAAAAACCGTTTAAATGAAACCGAAGATAGAATTTCAGAACTTGAAGACAGCATG
>PVLD010028889.1:0-18778 GCA_004027595.1 Dinomys branickii | reverse complement strand
TTTTCTTATCTATTTACAAATAATCTTTATAAAGTTTATAAATAAACTTTACCAATCATTTCATGATGGGAGAAAATTTAAAATGCACTGTCATTTAAATAAGACTAATAAAGGTTTTATAAGGCAAAAATTTGTTGGTAAAACATTATATCTGAATATACAGGCCTTTAATAGATCTTATACTTTGATTTTTAACAATGGGTTTGGCTGATCTCTTAGGTTAATTTTCTACCTGAGCCAATGATAAAGTCAAAATCTATACCATACATAACTTTTTGTTTTGTTTTGTTGTTTTTGTTCTTGGTTTTCTTTTAGAAACAATGGGAATAAACCCAAGGCCTTTCACTAAATTATGTCCCTAGTCTTAGTTTATTTAGTTTTCATTTATTTTGTTTGTTTTGAGATGAGTTTTGCTAAATTATTCAACTGGTCAAGATGGGCTCAGACTTGAGGTTTGAGCTTCCATAATGCTGAGATTACAGGAATGTACTACCACATCAAGCTTTAACATATTTTTTTGTAATACACTACTGGTCATCTAATATGCAGATGATTCAAAAAATTTTAACTGTTTTGCTTTCAAAAATGGATAAATCATAGGAAGATACAAAGATAAGGTCCTGTGTATCCTTAATTTGCTTCCCTCCACTGGTTACATCTTCAATATTAATAGTATAATGTCAAAAAAAGAAAATTGATGTTGTTATATGTTTATAATTCTCTTTCATCACATATATAGAGTTACATAACCATTAAGATATAGGACTGATCAAAAATATATGTTTAAATTTTAGAGTATATCTTTAAGTTTTAAAAATACATTACAGTAAAATACACATGTCCATCTAATTACACTCAAAATACTTCTGCTTGCTTTGAACGTACTTATCCCATCACTCCTACCACTTTCTGGAGTAATTCTGGAAGTCCTCTCTTGTGAGTGTCTACAAGGTGTCATGGCTTGTTTCTGGATGCCCTTAAAGCCTCATTGTGATTGAGGCTCATGCACTCATAGGTGGGGCTTTTCAGAGTTGGCTGGATCTAGGTTGTGTGATACTGGGATTAAATGTGTGTGGAAATAAATTAGTCCACTGATTAGAAATAGCATAGTTCTTGGTATGACTGTGTAGATTTACTGAAGATAGAAGCACCCTGGGTGTTAGTGGCACCACCCAAAAGATTTGTACCCTGGATGGAATAAAAGGGAGAGACAGGCTTGCTGCTGCTGCTGCTGCTGCTGCTGCTGCTGCTGCTGCTGCTGCTGCTGCTGCTGCTGCCGCCGCCGCCACAGGAGACTATTTCTCTTCACTGATGCCCCTGTGCCATGCCACCCTGCCTTGGAGCTGGCCAACTATGGGCTGAAACCTCTACAAATTGTGGACTGAACGAACACTTTCCTCCTCTAGCTTGTGGGTGCTGGGCATTTTGTCTCTGCAATGAGAAAAGTAACCAAGACAAAAAGTATGATCACAAATACAGTGAGACTTCTGGGAAAATGGCAGAGTGGTGAAGAGCAGAGAAACAGCCTAAGACCTGGTGTCTAGACTCTGGAATATAGCAATGTGAGGAAGAGAAGGAGGAGGAACGTGAGTGCCTGGGAAGGAGGGATTTAAGGAGAGAATTGCAGCCTAGATGGAGGTTGAAGAGAAAGACCTCAGTGAAGGAGGTTGACAAGCTTTATCCCTGAGTACTGACTTACTGCATGGGAGAGATGGCTCCAACCTAGAGTCATACAGTGACTACTGATGGCCCCAGAGGCTTCCATGGAGCAAGGCACCACTGGAATGGAGCAGTGGGCACAGCAGACTGCAGTGGCTGGTCAGTTACTTGGGTTCAGATGTCCCCCAAACAGGGCGATGGGCCAGTAGCCATCAATCATAGCATCTGTGTCCTTTTTTTTTTTTTTTTGCGGTACTGGGGATCGAACTCAGGACCTTGCGCTTGCTAGGCAAGCGCCTATTCCACTGAGCTATATCCCCAGCCCCTATCATAGCATCTGTGGGCTGGCTCCATCTAGTGGCTCCCAGCGTCAGGGTGAGATGGCACTGAGGTCAAATCGACAGGAAGTTAAGGTGCCAAGGTGAAGCCAGCAGGGAGCTGAGTTCAAGCCCGCAGGAGGCACACAGGGCATCGCAGGCTAGACAATCGAGTTCTAGCATCACACCTAGAAACGAGTCTGAACTCAGTGGAACTAAGGGTGCTGGTTTGCTGGGACCATCCACTACCCCACCATGAATCTACAGCTCACTTACTGGGATTAATCCACATGGATCAGGACTTGGTCTGCTCATTTTATCTACCAGTAACGTGCCTTAAAGGGGACTTTTTTTTCTTTTTTTGATCTTGTTTGCCTTTCTTTATTCTTGATTGTATTTGTTTTCGTGAGTGTAAACTTTATTTCTAATTTTTTATAGCTGTTGTCCTGTTCTCGTTTTTATTTCTTCCTTTTCTCTTTTCCTCCTCTCTTCTTGTTCCCAAAATTTGTATAATCTTCCTTCATCCTCTGCTTTACCTCTAATTTCTTCCTCTTCTCTTTCTCTATTTTTTCTTCTAATAGTTTTTAAATTTTCTCCCAAGGGTAAAATTGTCATACTGAGTGCATATTTACTGTATACAATTTTCTGATTTGTTTTATATTTTGATACATAACCACAAAACCAGGCCATATGGTTAAAGGTGGCAAATCAATAATTACCATAGTTTGTCATTTTTTGGGCTGTGTTTGATGCTATTGTTATTGTTGATTGTACTACTTTACTAAAGTGGCATAATTTTTCTAATCAGTTGTTAAGCCTGGTAATGCAAGAAGAGATTATCAAGGCATCATAAAAAATAGTAAAAGCCAGTACCAAAGAGTGAGAGGCTGGGCCAAATAGGCGGCAACCTCTTATCCCCAGTAAATTGAAAAGGTAGGACCTTGCAGCAGACTCAAAACCCAAAATCCACCCACACCTGGAAGACACCTCCGAGAAGTAGTCATTTCCTAAGGGTTCTAAATACTAGCAGTAAAACTATTCACCATAAGCAGTTTGCAAGCATCAACCCAGGAATTTAACTAAGGAAAAAACTAGAAGATGTGAAGGCACTTAAGCGAGATAAAACACAACATACCCAGTTCACCAATAAACCAAGGGGCAAATGAGTGGAACAATCTAAATGCCACCTGCCTGGGCTCTCTGAACTCATAACAGTGGAAGTAACAAAGCATATGAATGAGGCTCTAGAAAAAAATCAAATCGGAAATAATTTCTCATAACTATGGAGATGCTGACCATAATGAAAGACATGGTTAGTGACTCTAGGGTACATACAGATGAGAGAATAGACAAGCTAAGAAAATGATGGAAATCACGAACACCCAACATAGGAAGGAAATGGAAATCATAAAAACACAAACAGATACCCAGGAGATTAAAAGCTGAACTGAAAGCACATCCATTGGAATGAACCATTGTGAGTACAGAGTATCAGATGCAGAAGACAAGATTGCAGTTACTGATCATGAGGAAAAAAGAAAGACTTTTTTTTAACATAGAACCACAAAAAACTCAGTCCAACACTTGATAGATGATGGAGAAAAGAAAAACATAAGATTGATCAGTCGATGAAAACAAGGAGAGAGTGTAAATGACAAAAAAAACTATGCACAGAAGTAATGGCAAAAACCTTGCAAAGCATGAAAAAAGAATTTGACACACAGTAAGTGAGGCATATATAATTCCAAGTAGCCATGATCAAAAAAGATCTGCAGCAAGACATATAATAACCAACATTCCAGAAATTCAACACAAGAACCAAAATATTAAAAGTTGTTATGGAAAACAAACAAATCACATATAGCAGAAAGCCCATTAATATCACAGCAGACTTTCCAACACAAACCCCCAAGTTAAGCAGAATTTGAAGTATTTCAACCTTAAAAGAAATCCACCTCCAACTGGAAAAAAAAAAAAACGTAAACAAAGTTTTGTAAATAAGGAGAAGAGGGGTTAAAGGGAGGGGTGGGGAATGAGAAAGATATAAGATATCTTATGATGAATGCGATCATTATGTGTATGTAAAGTGTACCAAAAAATAAAACAGTAAAATAAACAAGAAAGAAAATAGAGAATGTCACTGCCCAGTGCCACATAACAGAGAGGCAAGTACAACACAAAAGATCCTTAAGAGAGAGCTTCTGAGAGACTTCCAGTAAGATGGTGACTGGGTAAGCACCAGAGAAAGATCCCCCGGAAGATCACCAAAGAGACACTGAAATACAGCAATGTAAGAAAGACGCGAAGGAGAGAAATGGGTGCCCTAGACCCAGGAAAGAGCTGAAATGGGAATTGAAACCCTCAGAAAGAGCAAACAAGACCTCCCCAGGAGAAAAAGCTCGGAGAACCGCCATGGCGCAGTCAGAGGAAGAGAAGGCAGAAAAGGAGGGAGCCACCGCTCCACACACACCCCATGCCCGCCCCCTCACTCCGGCACTCACAGCATCAGCCTCAGAGGCCCCTGCTCACGCAAACATTCCAAATCGGCCAGAGGAGAGCAAAGTCCTGAGTGCTGGTCCAAAACAGAAGAGGAGAAAGCACAGCCTGGAAAGGAAGTGGCAGGGGTCAGAAGGAATGGTCAAATCCAGTGTAAGGATGGGAGGTTACAAAGGCCATTGAAGCAGAATCCCCACTCTGCAGAAATATTCTAATCAGTGCCCTGGGGCAGGCCAGAGTCAAGGCAACCAGTGAGCAGCCCACCACACTGAGCTCTATGCCTGCCCCGAGAATATGGCCTCAGACCTCTCCACTGTGCGAGCAAAGCATAGCAGAAAGCAGTGGAAGCGACCCAGGACCACAGTAATTCCCAGGGATCCAGTCAAAAAACATATGGGAGCTGGAACACAACAGAAAGGGTGAGCTGCAGACAGAGACGGGCTACATGGTCCCATGGCTTTCTCACTCCAGAACCAAACAGAAAGCACAAGCTGAATTACCAGGCTTCAGCTCCCATCCTGAACTCCCTCTCCAAGCAACATGAGTCTTGGTGGCCCAAGCATTCACCATGTGATCCTGACAACAACAGGCTGAGTGAACAGGCTTCAGGACTCACCCTAAACTACTAATACGAACACCAAGAGAGACTCCATATGGCTTGCATATATGAAAAATGTACAAACCCATAGTGTCAAACTACATGAAAAGCAGCAGTCCTGGAGCCTGAGAGACAACATACTCTACACAGCAGACCCAAGAAAATCCTCCAATTCTTTCTGAGAACTAATAACTAAACTCAGTACACACCACTGACTACCACAGTGAGCACAGGTGGAGGAGACCTCACGCCACTTGTGCCCAACCTCGTAAGTGCACACAATGCCCAAAGAGATTGAGGTGGAATGAGGCAAAGACATGCAACTAGGGTGCAGACCCGCCTCTCTAGCCGGGTGGGGATCATCTCCAAAGTGTCATAGGAGGTGTGCAGGGGGACACGGGGGAGGGGCCTCCCTTCAAGTTGCATGAGAGCCCTGAGGACCTAGACCGGGCCTACGGCAGAGTGGTGCAGAGGTGGAGCCCGGGAGTCTGCGGGGACGATACCGCGGGCTCAGATTGGCCCCGGGAGAGGGCCCTGAGAACCGGGCATGCCCCCGGCACTCCACACCCCCGGCCCCCAGCAGGGAGTGCCCCAAGCACTCCTCGACCCCTGCCCCAGGTGGGGCACGCCCCTGGCACTCTACACCCCCAGCCCCCGGCAGGGCATGCGCCCTGGTGGTCCATGACCCCAGCCCCCAGAGCAGTGTGCCCCTGGCACTCTGCGTCCCTGCCTTTGGTGAGGTGAGCCACTGGCACTCCGTGCCCCGGCCCCCAGGGGGGGATGCCCCCCCCACGCTCCACACCTCCAGCCCCCAGCAGGGCATGCCTGGTCTAAGACAGCTATGAAGACTCACCTGAGCCTACAGACGCGGATGTGCCATCAGAGCCTGGCGGTTCACTGTGTAACCCTGCCTACTTGACCGGACACCCGATGGCAATGAGGGCTTGCCAAAGTGCTTCTCCACCACCTGCCATGGCAACTGGTATACACCCACGTATTATACAGCATAATTAGAAGCAGCCAAGTCTCTTCCCAAAGTGGGAGCATAAGGGACTAAATAAACCAAAAAGCACAGTTATTATCAGTGGGAAGACCACTGATAAAGTGGTAGAACATTGGAGACAAAGTGGAAGAAAATGATTAACTGAACGAGCCATCATCTATGTAACTGAGTAACAAAGATGAAGGTAACATTCTGTAATACAGCATCCAGTGTTAACTGCCTACTCTTTTCTCTGTAATTTGGTATTTCCTTTATTGTTTTTGTGTTAACAAATGCGAAGATAACACTATGTAATACAACATCCAGTGATGATTCCCTACCATCTCCACTGTAAATTGCTATTTCCTTTATTGTTTTTGTTTTAACAAATGTGAAGATAACATTACATTATACAGCATCCAATACCAATTCCCTACTCTATAATGTGGTATTTTCTGTATAGTTTTTGTGTTATTCTGGTTTCTTTTGTCTTAAAAAAAAAAAAAACTGAGCAATTAAATGAAAAAAAAAAAAAAAAAAAGACTGAGAGCAAGCTTCCACAACAGCTTCGGAGAGTGGCGAGAGACTATTGGTGCAGAGAGGAATGCTTCAAGGGGGACTAGTGGCAATGTGCCTTTTTCCTGTAATGAAGGTTTTACAATTTCATCTTCTCCCAAAGTTTTAGTCATTCTTTGTACAAAACTAAGTGATCACCATAAAGAGCTCCCTACTGCTTCTTCTGGTTTCTTTTTTGGTGCCACGAATCGAACTCAGGACCTTGTGCTTGCCAGGCAGGAGCTGCACCGCTGAGCTACACCAAGCCCCCTATTGTGTCTTAACAGTCATCTCCGCTTCCACGTCTCCCCGGCACTCCTGACCCCGGCAAGCTCTAAGCTGTTCTCCATCTCCACTGCCCTGTCACTTTGAGAATGTGTGATAAATGGATCATGTATTTTGAGACAGCCTTTTTATTAACTCAGCATCTCCTCCGACTCCATCCCAGTGGTTGCATGTATCACTAGTTTATATCTTTTTGTTGCTGCGTACTATTATAAGTCTGTGTTAAACAGCTATTACAAATATCTGAGATAATCAACTTTTCAAGAAATAAATTTTAATTTATTTATTTATTTATTTTTGTCTGAGACAGGGTCTCTCTATGCAGTTCTGGCTGCCCTTGACCTCACTTTGTAGCCCAGGCTGGTCTTGAATTTGCAAGTGATCCTCCTGCCTCAGCCTCCCATGTGCTGGGATTACAGGCATGCGCCACCACACCCGGATAAGAAAAAGATTTTTATTTTGCCTCACATTTCACAGTCCATGATTGACTAGTCCTGTCACACTGGTCCTATGGTGAGGGATTACACCATAACTGAACACATGGAAACTTTGCTCACAAGGCTAGCCATGGAAGGAGATGTGGGCACTAGCATTCCAGTCAGGAAGACCTCCCACTAGTCCCTGCCCCTTCAAATTCCATCTGCCTCTCTCTGCCAATATACCCTGCAATGCCCTGGCCCTGGGAACATGTAAGGCCAAATTACAGTCTTAAACCAATTGCTTTCCATGTTCATTTATTTTAAGACTATGTTCGTTGCCGTTTTAATCTAAGTGAGGCTGCTATGAACAATTATATGTTTTGTGTGTGTGTGTGCAAGACATAAGTTGTGATTTCTCTGAAATGCCTAAGACTGCTTAGTCAATAGTAAGTGTATGTTCATTAAGAAACCGTTACACTTTCCCAGTGTTTACATCTATCAATATGGCAGATCTCATTTCTGTGTGTCCTTGCACTGCATTGGGTGTGCTGTCTTTTAAATTGGCGTTATTTTCACATGTATGGAATATCTCATTATGATCTCAGCTTGCATTTTCTTAAAAACTAGATGCTGAACAACATTGCCTGTGTTTACTGACCATCTACAAATGCTCAGTTTACAGTGGGAAACTGCCCATGCTCATTATATATTTAAAATACTAAATCAAAAACCCATTAAATACATCTCACTTACCCATCATCACAGGTAAGTCCAAGATGTGATGAGTTCCACATGAAATGAGCTCCACATTTACCTTAGCTTTCAGCTGGACAAAATCATCTAATACAGCCTGCTTCATAATAATAATTTGGATGCTGCATGTAATTTGAATACAGTATGTATTCAGGTTAAATTCCTTAACTACTAGATGTGAATACCGTACATACACTGCAGAGTATTAACCACTGGCCCTTGTGACTGCGGCTGAGCATGGCAGCTCGTTGCTGCCGCCCAGTGGTGAGGGTATCTCGCCATTATTGTTAGCCTCAGAAAAGATCCAAGTCTGATTTCTAGGCAACCCTGTCTCTTAGGAGCTATTCCTATTCCCCATTCTGCCTTTCCTAATCTCTAATAAATTTTCTACTCTTAAAAAAAATGTACCGTGATTTCCTCTCGATGTGTATAGCTTTGGCACCATGTGGAAAGAATCTTTAGTCTAGCACTGGGTGTGGACCTAGTGGTGGCGTGGTTGGCTCACAGGGGTGGAACTTGCGTCATTGTACTGCGCTTGCGTAATGCGTGCGTGGAATTTACGTGGTACAGGGCTGGCCTTGTTCTCTTCTGTTTTTCCTGTTATTTTTTTCTTGTATCTCTACGAGTCACCAGAAAATGTTTTATATTGCCGCTTTGGTATGTCTGTAATCTTGCCAGGTATCTACCAGTTTTCTTAGTGGTTGCTCTAAGTATTACATAACTTATACATAATTTATTGCAGTTTACTAGTGTGGACATTTCACCAGTTTTAGTGAAGTGTAAACACCTCATCGTCCATGTCCCTTTGTATCCTTATTTGTAAGAACATTAGGTATTTCCTTTACACTTACATTGACAGCCAGATCAGTATTGTGTTTACATAGTCAAATATAATGGAAAATCAAGAGGAAGTTTATTATATTCCTATTTATACCCTTTCCTCTGTTACGCAGGTATTCCTCCCTGCTCTCCTGACCATCACAGCCCGTCTTCCTAACATTGAGAAGTTGGCCCGGAATGGGTTTGACTGGACTTCCTCTTTCCATACTGTGCTGTGTCTTGACTCTAGAGGGTGATGACACATTACCTTTGGGGAACTCCTCAATCATTAATATTTTTACAGCCCTGTTTCTACAACAGCAATACCATCTTTTTCTTTAAAGAGAAAAACAGTTTTACAGGGTCCTGAAGCTGTCCACTTTTTTAGTATATACTATCTCCACTGTTGACTGAATACCTTTTTTTTGAGACAGAGGCTTTGATGTAACCCAAGCTGGAATCAAATTTCCAATCCTTCTGCTGCGGCCTCCTCAGTGCTGGGATTACAGACACAGCCACTGTCCTCAGCTCAGACTGGATATTACTTAGCTTTAATTTCACTAATTCACTCAACCCCACTCTGCTGCTGAGCTTAAACTGTGGTTATTGTATCTTTCACTTTAAAAACTTCTCGCTTGTTCATTCTTTTACTTATTTCCCAACTCTGCTGAGGCTTTTGTTTATAGAAGCATGCAGATGACGGTTGTTCTAAAATTCTCAGATAAGCCTAACAGTATTTTCATCTTAATCTGGTGATCTTTTTCATTTCTCAATCAAGTTGATGATTCTTGGCCTTAAGTATTTTTGGCCTTTTTTTAAACTTGGGTATTTAAGGCACTGAATTTTATTTAAACCTTTTGTTTGGAAGCCAGGCGTGGTGGCCCACACCTGTACTTCCTGCACTCTGGGAGGCTGAGGCAGGATTATTTTCAGTTCGAGACCAGCCTAGGTTACAAAGTGAGCTCAAGACCAGCCTGAACTGCATAGTGAGACCCTGTCTCAAAAAGACAAAATAAATATATCTTTTGTTTAGCAGGGCTCCTGTGACACCAGTTTGATGGGGAGAAGGGTACTTCACCTCCTTACTGTCAAGCAGAGATAGAAAATCAAGTTCCTAGGGCTGGGAAAATAGTTCAGTGGCATAACCACCTGCCTAGCAAGTGCAAGGTTCTTAGTTCAATTCCCAGAACAAATCACTTTAAAAAAGGGCGGGGGGAGGGCTGGGGACATAGCTCAGTGGTACAAGTGCTTGCCTAGCAAGCACAAGGTCCTTAGTTTGGTTCAGTACCCTCCCCCGCAAAAAAGAAAATCAGGCTCCACCTGGAGTGGTGGCACATGCCTGAGGCTGAGGCAGGAGGTTCATTCCAAGTTTGAGACCAGCCTGGGCTACAAAGTGAGCTCAAGGCCAGCCTAAAATGCATAGTGAGACCATCTCACTATGCAAAGACAAAGAAGGTTCCTCACTGCTCCCATTGACAATTCAGGGGAGAAAGGGTACTATTTCTCCGGGGCAGGACTGGGAGTTCAGGCTTGAAGAGCAGCACCACGATGGCTTCACTCTTTGGGGGGGGGGGGGAGTTTCGCTTCCCATTCAGCAACATTCGCTGCTGGAGGTGCCGATAGGACAACAGCTCACAGTCCTTTCCTGTTTGCTTTAGAACAAACCTTTACTGTTTGTTAGTTGTATTTACCAGGAGAATAAAAGGTGTATTTATTCTGTATTTCTGTAAGTTGCTTCTCCATCACTGTTTTTAATCCAATCACTGAAAATTAACTGATCATTTCCTTTAAATTGGCCTCACATGCTTTAGAGCACAAACACTCCTAATATTAACCACTAATAATTTTAATAAGATGAAGTAGGAGTCAAATATACCACATGGTAAAATCTTTTTTTCCCTCAAATTTAAAATGTTCCACTTAAAACACTATTTCTCTTTTACAGTAGTAGACATTTTTGGAGAATACAAATTTTTATGTCTTTCAACTATTTTTGCTGAATTTAAAATGACACTAAAGGGGGGCTGGGGATATAGCTCAGTGGAATAAGCGCTTGCCTACCAAGCGCAGGGTCCTGAGTTCGATCCCCAGTACCGCAAAAAAAAAAAAAAAAAATGACACTAAAGGGCTGGGGATATAGCTCAGTGGAATTAGCACCTACCTGGCAGAGCAAAGTCCTGAGTTCGATCCCCACTAGTGCAAAATAAAATAAAATGACGCTAAAAAATTGAAAAAAAGTTACTTGGACAAGAATGTATCAAATACACTTTAAATGTTTATTTGGGTCAAACTCACAGTTGCCATTTAAACTTTCCAAATGGATTTTGGTACATTCTGTAATTTTTTTTCTAAGTTACAATTTGATCCATCAAAATACAGGGTCACAGCTCTGGTATACTTTTATGTGGGACTTAAGAAAAATGAACTGTTATAGGAATTTCTAATAAATATATAAAAGGAAACAAACCAATTCAATGTTTACTATCTAGTCCTTTACATTCACTTTAAATCATTCAAAAAATGCAAAATTTTACAGTACAGTTCCCAATCCCTACATTTTTAATTCAAAGTACATTTCATTGTATATTATATTGAGTTATATATATGCAACAAAATGATTTTTTACAACATTCCTTATGGACATTTGAGAGATTTACACAATACAGAAAGGCATCCATAGGAATTTAGATGCACACAAAGAGAACAACTAGGAAATAAGTCAATGACATTTAATGTAAATGAAATGGACGCTCATGGCCAAATTTCTATCTTAAAAAGTATAAAAAGTTAATATAATCATATTTATGCTACTTTTGCAGCCTTTATTTTATAGTTATAATAAAGCTAATCTCATTTATTCAGCAAATAAACTTTAGAAAAATAATGTTTTCTGAATTAAAAATTACATAGCAAAATCCTATCTTATAAAGGTTTTTAACGTAACAGATAGCACACCAATATAATGTACAAGTTCGCACCAGTACTCGCAGCAGACTTCCCCAGCTGTGGTGAGAAAGGAACATCACTGTCACAGGTTAATCATAGGACTGAAAGTAACCGACAGTGCTAATCATGAGCAACGTTCACTAGTTTCATAGCAAATTTTACCAGAAAGACATTCAGTGGTTCACTGAGACCCATACAGGTATTTATTGACAAATTAATCAGAAGATACACAAACCCCCAAAACACCCTTTCCTTTGCCAGCTTACAGCTTGTGAATCATGTTTAAATGCTAATAAATCTTAATCATAACAGATACCTGGAATAGCTAGTAAAACTTGAAGCTTAGCAAATGCTCTCATTATAGGCGCTTCCCTACGGTGACACTCCAACTGACACTAAAAATGGCTATTTCCCTGCGTTACCTACAAGTGGCTATTTCCCTGAAAGTTATCCTGTTCACCACTCAGACTTAGTTGTTCACTTGCACGTTACCACTGTCGGTACAGCACTCAGAAAGTAGCTCCTCCCTGCGTGCGGAATGCATAACCATGAGGTCTATATTCCACCTGTCGTCTCAGTGAAATTATAAATAGCACCATCTTTCATGTTCAGTGTTTGATAAATTTTAGGATCACCCTCACTATTGACAAGTAAAACTAGAAAAGTAAGGATCTTAAAAGAAACAAAGTGGTGTTTCCCCGGCACCCACTTAGGGGACAGAATGCCAACAGCACAATTCCATCAATTTTAACTAAGATTTGGAACATGCACTGTAACTGACAGATGAAATTTTACAAAGAAAGCAAAAACCACAGACATATGACAGCCTCATTTTCTAAGAGGCCTGTAACCAGCAGATGAGGGCGGGCGTGGTAGTGCTTGGCTGTCCTCACAGCACTCTCAGAGCCCAAGGCAGAAAGAATTACAAATCTAAGCTCAATTTGACAATTTAGAGAGACCCAGTGTTAAAATAGTAATTCTTTTAAACAGAGCTAGGGTACAGCTCAGTGCAGAAGTGCTGGGTTCCGTGCCCAGCACTGCACCTTCACACAGGTAGGTAGCCCTGGGCTTTCAGAGGCCTGCTCTTTGGAATCCAATCTTAATTCTCACCACTTACAGGTAAGGAGATTTCAGGCAGATTGCGCCCTCTCCCTGCACTTGAGTTCCCTCATTTACTAAAAAAGAAAATAAAGCACCGGGTGTTGTGTCACACACCTGTAAGCCCGACAATCAGAATCTGAGGCAGGATTTGAGGCCATCCTGGGTTACACAAGTGAATTCAAAGCCTGCCTGAACTACATAGTGAGACCCTATCTTCAAAAGAAAACAAAGGTATTTTTATCCATAGGATGATGTTGGCATAAATATTTCAAAAAATTTTGCCCAGTGCCTACCATGTGCTATGCAATGAACAAATGCAGTTACTGTTACAAAATAGTGCGATGCAGCCTTAACTGTTAACCAGGGCAAGTAACTGCCCTCCTGCCATCTAAGTGCATTCCTACACATCGTACCAAAATGCACAAGCCCCAACTTCCTTCTTCACTTCCATAATGAAGTAGGATAAACTGATGATTAATCAAAATTAAAGCAGAAAATTGGTAAACGTGACCAGTTTTAAGATTCAAAAGTAACTATCATTCCTGTATTTTTCATTTATTCAGTAAATATTTACTCAGAGCACGCTGTGGGGAGGTGCTATGCCTTTTAACTAACCTGGAGCACAAACCTGAAAACATCTGTCTACAGCTGCACAGTGCCAATGGGATGCAAGTCCCTAATTCTTTATATGGATTTTTTTCCAATTACAGATTTTTTTTTCTTTTTTACCTTTTTTTGAGACGGCTGGCTTCAAATTCACAAGATCTTCCTGCCTCAGCCTACCACATGCTGGGATTAAAGGTGTGCGCCACCATCCCTGGCCACAAGATTAATCTTAATCGGGAGAACTATAGTAGGTATTCAGTAAATCATTCTGTATAAACCTATTTAAATACCTCTAGGTTGAAGATCCAAGGAATAAGCAGGCAGAGATGAGTTTTTTCTTTTAATGAATTTGATGAAAGGTATACTTTCAGTAGTCAAAACTAAACAATAAAACTTTTCAATGTGGAAGTTACACTCTGAAGTGGATTCTGAGATAGTCTAAGGTGTTAAGAGTGGAAAGAAAGGTCAACAACTTTCAACACCATGGCAAAGGATAAACTGTTAAAATTCTTTATAAAGCCAACAGCTTATGAGGATAAAAATAAGGTCTATGTGGGTGCTCTCGGGGAAACATGAGTGTAACAAAAATGTAAAGATGTTCAAAGGAACATATTCCATGTACTAATTTAGGGAGTTACATAAACTTGTTTTTCTGTTAAAAATTTTTTTTTCACTTTTGGCAAATTTAAATTGTTTTCCTAAAAATAAGGATGGATTTATGAGATTGGATTTTTACATTTATTCATTCAACACATTTCACGACCCTCATGGTACAGGGCACAAAAATAAGGCAGAACCAAGGATAGCAGCAAATCCGTGTTTACAACGCGGGGGAATAAAACCAATGAGGCGCGGGCGTCCCTGCTCACTGGGCGGGAGGGACCTTCCGAGAGACGCACAGTCGGGCTGACACCCGACCTCTGGGTCAGCACTCGCACAGAACCTGAGGGCGATTAGCAGTTTCTTTCCTGCGCTGCAATACAAAGAAATGGCAACGGTGAGCCTGCAGGCTGGCGTGGAGCCAGCCACGTGAAGTTGCCCAAGATTTGTGTTTTAGAAGGAAGACTTGAGCAACAACTCAAAAAACTGAGATGAGACTAAAGTTCAAAACCACAGCGCTGTGGATATAGCTCAGCGGCACAGCACCTGCCTGGCAAGTGCAAGGTCCTGAGTTCAATTCCCAGTACCAAAAAATAAAGGAAAACCATTGCTGTTACAGCAGGTGACTGTGGGGTGAGGGAGGCAACCACATAGACTCGTAAGCTTTTCAGAAGGCCAAAGGTACAGGAATTTTTGACCAGTAAAACATCACAATGACCTTTAGGTTTGGGTCTGGCTAAATGTTTTGAGGGAAACGCCAGACTGCAGGAGAAGATTTACATCCTAGTATAAACCTGCATATGGAAGTATGGGGAATTTTATGGCACCATTAAGTCTAATTATGCTGAAAAACCCCACTAGCTGGAAAGACTTGTCAGACCCTCCCAACATGCCCAATATACACACTTGAGTAGTTTCCTGCTGCAGCTTTTCTGCTGCTTAGGACCTGCAGTCAATTCAGAATGAGTTCTTCAGTCAGTCCATTTATTAGCTCCAAGGAGTTAGTTCATGGACACATTCCATTTTTAATCAAACAGTGAAGCACTTTTCTAGAAGTCCTCCAGAGACTTTCCAAAGCTAAAAATCAACTTAAATGTTTTGAGTAGTTTTTCTGCTTTCAGTTACTCATGTAACTGAAAATTTTTGCTAGAAAAAATAGCCAAGTATTATTTAAAATTTCAATTTACTCTATCAATATTTCAGATTATTTTACCTTTGAGCAACATTTTTTTTTTTGCTTAAAAACTACTTCAGCCTGATCAATTAATGGTGCCAAAACAGAAAGTTACACACTCCACATGAGTTACATATTGTTTTGGGTTACAATATAGAGTCACTTTCAATTGGACCAATTTAGAAAACAGGTTTGATTCGTGTTTTCCTGAATTCTGTGTAAGTTAGTTAAGCCAGCCCCCACCATAGCACCCATAATAATTTTGTCAAATTAGGAAACAGATCAAAACAAATGGCTGAGGTCAAGAATGAATAGGTAACCAAAAGGAGTTATTTTCCAGTGTAATAGTATGTGCCTGCATAGCTGAGATGATTTGCAACAAAATAATTTTGCTGCAGCATCAAAATAAAGAAAGCAGCTTCTGAGTCACTATTTTATGTGTGTTATTCATGCTAGCAATATTGGTAAACATTAGTCAAGATGGTTATGCAGTTTTCACTATCCGAATCCGTATAAATTATCACAAAGCATTTTCTTGAAACCATTTTCTTCTTTACCAAGCTTTCATCCCCAGCTCCTCGAGAACTGTGCATTTTTCGTGGCCACACTTAGCTCTTCTCTGCTGGCTGTTTGCAGCACGGACACTAACCTAGTGTCGTGCAGCACCATTTCCATTATCTTCTTTAAAGTCACTGGAAACTTCTATGTACATTTAAATTTCACTGGATTTGGTTACAACTCACTTATAAAATATTTCAGTTATATATGCAATAGAAACTATCCAACTTTCAGACACTATTTTAAGGCATTTGCAAAAATAAATAGAAAGTACTTCACTACATCTGGATTTCAGCCAAAAGAATTACTATTGTAAAGTGCTAATATTACATTTTTATATATTTAACCAGCCATGGATACAAACTTAGTAAAAAAAAAAAAAAAAGAAAAAAAGAAAAGAAGTTACCAGGAAACAATAAACCACAGAAGCAGCCAGCAGATGGTGGTGCGTCATCAATAGTTATGCACCTGGAGAAGACTAAGCTCCGGGCTTATAAACCAGAAACAACACCAAAAATGCTCTGAAGACCAGCAGCACTCTGGCCTGGTGTGGGGAAGCCTGGGACAGTTCTTTTGTAGCAACAGAGCTAGGAGCAAGCATGGAGTTTTTGGTTGTTCTTTTATCATCTTTTTTGGTGTTTGTTTTTGGTTTTGACTTTTTCAGGTGCTGGTCATTGAACCTGGGGCCCTGCACACGGTAAAGCAAGCAAGCGGTCTGCCCCTGAGCTACATCCCCTGTTGTTTTGTGTTTTGTTTTGTTTTATTTGGTTTAAGATAGGGTCTCACTAAATTGCTGGCCTCAGATTTCTGATCATACCTCAGCCTCCTAAACAGCTGTGACCACCACACCCCAGCTAAGAACTAGGTCTATTATCTTATCTCAAGCCATGATTTATGACTAAAGACATGTCTTACTTGTAGAGATTGTAACCACCATTAGGAAAAACACAAAAATGTATTAATGAAGACACAATTTTTCACTATCACAACTTTATATGTAACATATAAACTTCTATACATACTAAGCATGAGTAGGAAAAAAACTTTTTTTTTTTTTTTTTTTATGGTTTTTTTTGTGTGTGTCTTGTTTTTGCAGTGCCAGGGATCGAACTCAGGACCTTGCACTTGCCGTGTAGGCACTTATGCCACTGAGCTATATATCCTCAGTCCCTGAAAAAAATGTTTTAAAAGACAAAAATAGTAAAGACTTTCTTTTTAGTAAGTTCTTTGGTTATCAACAGGTCTTCGGTGATACCTGTTCTATGAAGTATTTTTTTTAAATTGTTCTATGAATTATTAATTCATTTTGCTGATTTTCTTAAAGACCAAGATAAAATTAATTACTCTGGGTTAAACATTTCACACAGTTTACCTTGCTTCAGTACAAAACAATAACAAAGTGAAAATAAAGGCTTTAGATCTGAAACAGCATATATTACTTATGAAGCTACTGGTGTACATGTTGCATAAACTTCTTTTTTTTTAAACTTTTCATTTTTGAAAACATAGAAACTCAGAAACTCTTAAAAGCTGAAACAATTCTTGTACATCTTCCCATGATGCTTGCTGTGATCCATTCACTGGCTGACAGATTCCTGCATTCAAAAAAGCATAAGGAAATAAAATTAATGTGCTTACTGATAAAAACTTACTATCACTTTAGTAAAGCAACAATAACAAAAAAAAGTTCTGCGAAGTGAGGGTTAGATCCCTTCCAGAGAAAGGTGCTCTAATATGAACAACCTGAGAAACTTTTCAATCAGTAAAGAAAATTAGCTACTATAGATTAGTTCACAGCACCACATACATAGGACTACCTGAGAATAAAGTCACAGAATGCAGGAAATTTGAGGGGGAAAAAGGCTACATGAAACACTGCAGCTGGGCATTGGGGCGCATGCCTGTAATCCCAGCACTCTGGAGGCTGAGGCAGGAGGATTGTTTCAAGTTCAAGACCAGCCTGGGCTACAAAGTGAGCTCAAGGCCAGCCTGAACTACATAGTGAGACCTGCCTCAACAAGGCCAAAAAAAAAAAACCTAACACTTTAAAAGAAATTTGCCCAGGGTGATAAAAGAAAAAAAAAAAAAAAACCATACAGACAGTATTTACTTCATGTTGCTACTTATTTTCTGCTGGAAAAGGAGGCTATTATTTTTGTAAAACTACATATTCTCCTGTAACACCTGTACATTCGGACAACTATATTCAGACACACGTAACTTTTTAAAAACTAAACAAAGGTACCTGGTTTAATACACAGCCCACGTGTACTGTATTTTCCCTTTTATTTGGACTATCATTTGAACGTGACTTACATTTCTTTCTTTGCCTGGGGGTATTATTTTCCAAACCATTGCTATCATCTGACTTCCTGTGTGGAGAAAAGAGAAAAATCACCAGATGTTTACAGTGCTTGAAATTAAGTCAGTACACTATTCATATCACGGATATCAGGACAACATGCAAGATTTCAATACAGACATCTTACCCTTAAAAATACTCTGCTCACAATACTGATTTTACTTCTATGCACCATTTGGAGATGAATGCTGCTACACGTGACAGTGATGAACCACTTTAGGCAGAGAGAACCCTGCTTCTCCCTGTACGCACGCAGGGGCTTGGACAAAACCACAACCTCTGCAATGTTTCAAAATATGCAAGAAAGCGAACAGCCACTTAGGGGCCCACCCATTTGTGCGACGCTGCTGCAGCAATTTGATGTTTATCACACTAAGGTAGAGGTTAAGCGTGGTTCTTCACCCAGCGTCCATCAGAGCAGGGATACAACGCAGGGTTCAAGTTCTTATGACTGAACAAGGTTACGATTTGGCACAATGAATGTCTTACAACCCTTACGGGCCGCCTTGAGTTTGTTCATCTAGGTAATAAATTCAACCACCCCATCG
>PVLD010028888.1:0-18769 GCA_004027595.1 Dinomys branickii | reverse complement strand
ATCTGGTCGCGAGCGCCGATATCTCACCAGTTATTGGAGTACCTGCAGGCATGAAGGTTCCAAGGTGCCAGTCTATCCTTTGGGGCTTTCTGCGCGGCTCGCCCGATGCGCACGAAACGTGAGACCGCTGGGCGTTGCCGCCGCCAGAGAGCCGATCTCTGTCGGGAGTCGCCGGAGAGCTGCGCCGGGTCGGGGGGGGGGGGCGGGAGGGATCGAGCTGTCTGTATTCTCGGGGCGCCAGGACCCAGCAAATCCCTCTCTCCCGCGCGGCTCGCCCGACATGCGCGAAACGTGGGATTGCCAGGCGTCTCCGCTGCTAACGAGCTGATCTCTGTCGGGAGTCGCCGGGGGGCTGCGCCGGTTAGGGAGGCGGGAGGGATCGAGGCGTCCGTGCTCTCAGGGCGCTAGGATCTAGCAAATCCCTCGCTCCGCTTCCGGCGGCGTTTGGGGCCCTCCGCGCGGCTCGCCCGACACGCGCGAAACGTGGGACTGCCGGGCGTCTCCGCCGCTAGCAAGCCGATCTCTGTCGGGAGCCGCCGGGGGGCTGCACCGGCTCGGGAGGCGGGAGGGCCCGAGGCGGCCGTGCTCCCACTGCGCTTGGACCGATCCCAGCTTCTTCCCCGCGGGGATCGTCCCCGGCTCCCAGCGTCTGGGACTTTCCCACGTCTCGCCCCGGCAGCCTGGTCCGCCCTACCACATCTCCCCCGGCATCTCAGAGAAATATGCCCAGTTTAAACTTCCTAGCCGAGGTCCCGGCCTTCACGCTCGCCAAGTCTGTCTCGAGCTGGTGGTGTTTATTAAGGAGGTTCGCTCCCTTGCTGCTCACCTGGTCGCCATCTTCCCCGGATCTCTTCAGGCTTGAACTTAGCAGAAGTTTGGAGCTGGTATCTCTGAAAGAGACCCAGGATGCTTCCCCATGTGTGTGTGTGGTTCTAGCAGTGTTCGTGGCCCTAGCTGGCCTATGTTAGGCTGTATAGTAATGGGGGAGGGGCCGGGCCTGAGGAGAAGTCCTACAGAGAAGAGACTTTGCTTTTTCACAGATCTCGGTGCTCCACCCCCTGTCACCCTGCCTCCCTGCAGAAGTTGAGAAGGGCCTGTGGTGCTGGCTGGCCAGTTCCTATAGGAAACAGGGTGGTGAAAGAGGGCTTAGTTTGTTCTCTCAGGTGTTCAGTGAGCATTACTGATTGCTGGTCTTGCGCCAGGCATTCTGTGCGGTGCCCACGGTGCTCCCTGAGAAGGAAGCCTGTGAGCCTGGGTCAAAGGAAAGAGGACAATCTTCTGATGAGGGACAGAGGAGTGTCAGAGAAGATCAAGGGTATCAGGATGGGAAAAGCATGCAGAAATGGTGGGATGCAGTTGTAAGCCAAGGGGTGGGCTGAGGCAAGGCCAGAGAGGGAGCAGGGGCCGGAGTAACTACTGGGGCCTCACAAGCCCTCCTTTGACATTCACGTAGCCAGTACTACGGGTGAGATGGCGAATGTTGTTTTCAGTGTGGGAGATTGATGTGATACAAGTTAGACAAAACACTAGAATACCTAAACAGTGGCTCTGCAGTAACAAATAAGATGAACTAGAGGAGGAGCGTGAGAGGCATTGAGGGGTCCGTTAGGAGTTTGTGTCTGATTGGTATGTGGCTAAGGCAGGATTTTCATGCCAGCTCATCTCTCATGGGGGCCTTTTCAAGGTCTGATTGTGCTGCTACATGTCCCAAGAATGAGCTAGAACTTTTTGGCCACATTTGGCACATCCTTTAGTCATAAAGATTTGGAAGACTGCTGGAAGATGCCATGGTTAGATCTAGAATGTACCTCCAAATTCCCATGCACCTATACATATGACTTGGGGTGTGGTTGGAACATGGCGGTTGCACTCATGGGTAGAGTCATGCACTGGTAAACTGAGTAGTGCAGTGTGCCGGTGGGGGTGGGGCCTTATTGGGAGAAGTGGGTCACCGAGCGCCTCACACTGGTGTCTCCCTCCCTGGCTCCTCTCTGCTCTACTTCCTGGTTGCCACAATGTGTCTTCTATCAGGTCCTTCTACTGTGCCATTTCTGCCTGGGAACCAGCTAGCCGTGCACGGAAAACAGGAGGCACAATAAACCTCTCCCCTTTAAATTGTAGGGATCGAGTATTTCTGTCCCGGCTAAGAAACAATGACTCAAGACGAAGACACTTTAAGGTTGTCCTCAATCAACTCACTCACTGGCTCGAAGACAAGGCTGAAGAAGGGAAGCCACTAACCTGGCAGCTGCAACTGCAGCCTTGCCGATTGCCTCACTGTTCCTTTTCCTCAGATGGAGGCCTAAATAGTCCTTGAACTCAGTTCGGCAGTGTGAAGGTTGTGCAGCTGAGTGGGAAGTGAGACTTCACAGGATCTTGGTGATGCCCAGGAGGATCATAGACTTGCCATCAGGCAGACTGGGACTCTGAATCCCAGCCCTACCACTCTTCTCTGGTTATATTACTTTTGGGCAAGTCATTTAACCTTTCTGGTCTTAACTGGAAATATTTCTTGTACCTACCTACTTTATCGAAATGCCAGTGAGGTAGATGGTATATGATGTGCATGGGAGTTATCCCAGTGCCCTGTGTGACAGGTTCTCAGTAAATGGAATGGTGAAACCTCCCTCAGCCTGGCAGCTGGCTCCCTTAGACACAGGTTGTCAGTCACGAGGGTGAATGTAGGGCTGGGTGAGTTTCTGCAGACTCACACAAGCCTTTCCTGGCAAAGTGTAGGGCTTCGAGTGTGTTAGCAACGAGCTCTCCTGAGCATGAGCTTGTTTCTCACTGCCCCCACTGCTCCCGCCTGGCACACAGTGTTCTTCAACATGAGTTGAAGTTTTGCCTGGCTGGCTCATTTGCTATTGAGAACTTAAAGCAGGTTATGCACCCAACAATCACCCTTGTACTTACATCCACTTTTGATTTGTGATTATAACTTTCCATGTAGATTTTCACATGTAATGCGGCAATAGGTTTCGAGCAATGTTCTATCTTTAAGCGCTGATGTATTTAAAGAGTGAGTAATCTAACTAAAGAGTCAGTGTCATTTGCATTTTGGCTGAAGCTGGTGGGAGGAGCCATGAAATGCAGGAGGGATGTACGTATGGAGCCCTCCCCTTAAAAGTCGCCCATCACTGGACAGCTTTACCCCGCAGTGTCTGGGGATCCATGAGTCAGCCAGCCAGGGGTACTAAGCAGAGACAGTGAGCAGGGAAATGACTGGAACGTAAATACTATGAATCAGGTCCACAGGTCATCTCTTCGCTCCTGTCCTTTGAGCAGCTCCTCATGATAGAAGAGTAGTACTTGGTGGAGGCAGAGCAGAGGTGAGATCCCAGCTAGACTTCCTGTGTGATGTGCAATAACAGCCAGTCTGGCCTCAGCCTTGTGAAAGATGAATCCCCACTGAGCCTAGTCTGAGGGTCATGGGAGTCTGTCATACAGACGGGAGAAGAGACAGGAACCACAAAATCGTTTGACCCCATAGCTTTTCTTTCTACTGTTGGTTTAAACTCTTCCAGATCTTAACGTAGATTGGGGATGAGGAATCTGGTGGGTAATCCCTTGAGTGTGCTATGGAGATGGCTTTCAAGCGTGTGTCCCAGTGTAAAGCTTGTGCGCCAAGAGAGACGGTATGTTAGAGAAGCCATTGATACAGCCATGGAGAAAGATACCCTGCAGAAGTAAACTAGAAAGCTGCACAGGGGCCCAGGCGCACATTGATAGCCTGTGTTGCTCATGTCCACCATGTTCCATGCGTGTGATTAATTACCATTTTATCTTTGAAGCAGCACCCCTTCTCTAAGGTTGGACATTTTTTCTAAGGTTTAATTTTTTAAAAAATTGGGCTATTGAAAGCTTATTGTATAAATAACCTGTGAAAAAGCTCCACTGTTCCTGAAGGCTTTTATTGGGTTTCCAGGATGATTGGCATCAGAATTCATCAAGTGTATCTAGAGAAACCAAACTAACACAACATATATACAATATATGTAAAAGTAAGTTTGTTGTGTGAATTGGCTTCTGCAGTTAGGGAGATTGAAGAGCCCCAAGTTTTGCAGTTAGCAAACTGGAGACTCAGGAGAGCTGACAGTGTAAGCTGAAGTCCTGATCCTGGCAGGCTCAGGTTCCAAGGACAGCCTGATTCTCAGTTCAAGTATAAAGGGGGAAAAGCCTAGTATCCCAGCTCCAGTAGTCAGGTAAAGAGTTTCTTCTTACTCAGACCATTTGTTCTATTCAGGTCTTTAATTGATTGATGAAGATGCCCCAATAGGGAGAATAATCTGCTATATTTGATCAAAATGTTACTCTCATCCAGAAACACGTGCTCTGCCACAGCAGATATCTGGCCACCTGGTGACCCAGTCAGATTGACACATAAAATTAAATATCCCAGCCTCCAAAGTATGGTTTGAGAGAAAACATAACAGCTTAAGGGAAGTTTATGACTTCTTATACCACTTCTAATTTTCTAAGATTTTAAAATAACAAGAAACAGCTTTTAAAGATCTCCCGGTATATGGAGATGAGGTAGCCTGGAAGTGGTGATGCAGAGGGCTTGGATTGGTACATAGCTATGTGGTTTACTAGTTGCGTGGTCCTGACAAGTCTGTTAGCATCTCTAAGCCTCCGTTATCTCAGGTAGAAGGTGAGCGAGACAACAGCACCAGCTCCTCGGGGTTCTTAGCAGGAATACCTGAGATCAGACATGTAAAGCTCTTTGCACTGTCCTTCCAGCTGGCAGGCTGGCTGCTGTTATCTCTGTGTTCTGTGCTGAGGAAGAGACTATGTCAATGTTCATTAGTTGAGCTCTGTGTGCCTGGTGTGGCATTAAATGCTTTATTTGTGTGTATCCCCTGTGCTCTGTCTCTTCAGGTACAAGGTTCAGGTCTTAGTATCTGATTTGATTTTCCTCCCAGAAGACTGCCAGGATCATGTTTTCTCTTCTGAGTTTTTCTTTCATTATGTAAATGAGAAATTTATCTCTTTGGGGGAGGTAGTAGGTCATCCTTGCAAACTGTCACTTTCCTTAGCTTATCTTGCTCCTGGTATCCCTGTCTCTGGGTCACCATTGAGGAGGGCGACTTGGAGGCAAGGCCTCAATGGGGACATTGGCCCAGGATCCCAGGAATCCCTGCAGGGGTGCCATCGACATGGGTGGGATTTACAGACGCTGTGGAGTCACTTTACCCACACATGTGTTGATCAGTGAAATCATTTGTCACAGTTTGCTGTCTGCTTATTAGCGAAGGGGAACTTGAGTATCAGTTAGATGCCAGACAGCAGCACAGACTATGATGAGCTGCTGCTGTTTTGATCTAAAACTGAATCACAACTAAACATGGACAATGGATTTCAAAGTGTGATCCTAAGCATCTGTAGGAGTAACATAGGCATATTCTTTTTTCTTGTTTAGACTATTTTCTATTGTTTCTGTGGCATAAGAATGCAGAATGCAGGTAGGAAGACTCGCTATAGAAAAGGTGGGGATGTGTGTTTCCACATTCCTTCCATGCATGTATGTTGGGCACGGGTAGGACTTTTCAGTTGTCTTAGTTCATTTCTTCACAGCAACCTTAGAATCTCTGTGTCTTTATTATTGCCCATTTTAGAGAGGAGAAAATCAAAGCTCAGCCTCATTATTTGCTTTGCCCAAGTTACATAGCTTGTATGTAAAAATTAAGACTTATATTTAAGGAATGTACTGGCCTGTTGGGGCAAAAAGCCCCATGTCCATGATGGCGAACCTTTTAGAACTTTCAGTAATACAAACAATGCACTGCTGCATGTGTGTCATAGGCTTGCCACCCCTGCACTGTGATATCATTTAGATACCAAGAGTTGTAAGAGTCTGGGCTTCGTCCTCTAAATTATCTTCCTCCTCTCTGAGAGATGGAGGGAAAGCATCTTGACAATCGGAGTTTTGTTTTTCCTGACTGTGCAATAGATCTACTTGGGTTGGCTTCTACAGGTGTAATAGGGGTAATTAATACCTCAACATTTTATGCTTAATATGTGCTTTCTTATTTATTGTAAGTTGCTTATGAGATGAAAATGAACCTACGTTATTTTATAGCAGCAAAATAAGAGGTTATTAAAATCCTTAGTTCTTTGTTTTCTGTAACGTTTCCTTTATTGATACCCAAAGTGAGAGTCGTTGCTGATGCTTATGGTGCACTTCCTAGGGAGCAAGCAGCACTTGAGTAAGCAAGTAGAGGAATCTTCAGTCACCCAACACAGTAGCCAGCGCTGTGGTGGTAGGGCTGCCGCAGGAAATTAGCCTGGCTCAAGATTTTGTGCTGGTAACAATGCTTTATCTCTCCCTATGGGAAAAGCAGAATGCTTGAGCTTTTTGAAAAGTTTCATTTAAATCAGTGATGAATGCAAATGATTATATTTTAGAATCTAAGTGAAGTTTATTCAGAGCGATGTTCTTTTGGACAATATCTCATCAGAAATAATGAGGTTTAATACAACGTGTGTTAAAATGCACCCCATTTGAGGACATCCCGAGAGAAATTATTGGGTTGATTTTTACAATGGGCATATACACAATGAAGTGATAGACGAGACAAATTCAGGTAATCTCCAGATTAAAATTCTGAACAGTGAAATACAATCTTACATGAAAGGTTGAATTTCCTGATAAGCCCCAAATTATATTCCCACCTTATTTAAGAATACGTGTTGGCAGGTTTAACAAGATCTTGGCACATTCTAATTTGAGATTTATTATAAGATGTGTGCATGTTTAATAGGGGCTTAATTATTCATATCCACATCTTCCTGACAGTAACTTACTTCAGCTTTAGATAAATTCTTGGCACATTGGGGAATATTGGCTTCTGCTGTTAAAAAGATTCAGTGAAAGGAAAACTAAATACATATGCGAGAAATTATCCAGAGCCACCAGCTCCACTCAGGCTGGGATCCCCTTGTATGGGATTGTCCAAAATGCTCTTTCCTGCCCCTGGATATTGAGGCAACCCAGTGGCATTTGCAGGGCTCAGGACTTAGAGTGAGGTTTATTGAGATCTGTTCCATTTCTATCCTTTGGTTGTGTGGCCTTGGCCTGACTTCTTAAAGACTTGGGGCTTCAGATCTTTATGTACACAGAGTGAGTCCCTAATTGCTTCTCTCAGAGGGTTGAGATGAAGATGAGTTGAAACATTTGTCAAATGGGAAGCACAGTGTGTGGTACAGAAGGTGCTGAATGGAAGCTGCCTTTCCCACATTTCCTTTCCTCCCACCATCTTGGAGAGAACACAGTGGTAATTACTTTTTATAGAAATTAGAGGAGATAGGAGTAAATGAGGCAGTGGTAAACATGGAGAGAAACACACTGCAAGTGCTGGTGTGGGAGTGTGAATTGATGGGTCCTTTTTAGAGGTAAACTTGTTGATATCCATTCAAACTAAATGGCAGGAAGGACTTTATTTCCTCTGCTTTGCTCACACTTAGGGTTTGGCTTTCGCATTTTATTTTTGCTTTTGGCTCAAAAGTAACTTTCTCAGAGAAGTCATAGGTGAGCTTTCTGTATAAACTGTCTCACCCGTTTTTCTCTAGTTTATTAACCAGACTCATTTTCTCCATAGCTCTTAACACTCAGTGGCCTTGTTAAATATCCATGTGTGAATTTAAGTGCCCATCTTCCCCTTGAATTCAAATTCTAAGAAGGCAGAGTCCTTGACCAGTTCCTTGCTTTATACCAATGCTAGGCCGTGCTTTGCCTTGCACGGTGCAGTTGCTTCATAAATACGTGTTGTATAAAACATTACAAGGTCCTGTCTTGACACAGTTTTGTTTGGCAAATGACTCCTGTGTGTTGCGCTCTCAGGGACTCCATGTTCAGAGATTAGTCTGAGCTAAGGCATGGGTGTACTTAAAGATGCGTCTGTATGCAAAGCTGGCTCCCTTCACAAGGCCTGGGCGGAATGCTCTGTCATAGCCTCTAAACTTACAGGACATTGATCACCAGGGCACAGCAACCGGGTGGCTTCCTGATGACAGGAAGATAGTATTCCCTGAATCGAGAATGGGTGTAATGCCAGGAAGGGTGAGCATGTTTTTACATATCAAGAACATATACAGCTAATACCACAGCTTACTGTTTAATAGGTTTTTAAAATTAATACATTTCATATTTATTGTTTTGAATTACACAAATCATTAATGTTTTTATTTTAAAAGAGTCTAATATTACCTAAGGTAATTTACTGTGATAACCTGTTATCACGGTTTCTCCCCTCCCAGCCCCTGCCTCTGTCCTCCTGGGACGACAGTGACAGCAGTTTGTTATAAGTATTTTCAAATAATGCTTTTGTGTGTTTTCAAACTTATACATCCAACTTAAGGGCTGCAATTGCATCTAATTTGATGTAGTCCCACTTGTCTATATTTGTTGCTAATATCTGAGCTTTTGGTATCATACCCAAGAAATCTTTGTCCAGATTAATCTTATGTAACTTTTCCTCCATTTTATTTGAGGACTTTTTTTGGTTTTGAGTCTTATAGTTGAGTCTTTACCCTTTGATCTGATTTTTGTATATGCTGAAAGAGAAGGGTCTGGTTTTATTCTGTTGCATGTGAATCCAATTTTCCCACCACCATTTGTCAAAGAGAATCTTCTGCATTGTGTAGTCATGGCACCCCAGTCAAATACTACTTGCTAGCTTTTCTTGAGTTTATTGATGGGTTATATTCCATTCCATTGGTATATATATTTCCTTACACTCCTTTCAGACTGCTTTGATGGGTGTAATGTGTTTTGAAGTGAAGAAAGCCTCCACTTTTGTCTCTTTTTCTGAAGGCTGTTTCAGCATTTCAGCGTCCTTTGTGGTTCCATTAAAATGTTAATGTTGTTTTTTCTACTTTTTCAAAAACATGTGCCATTGCAATTTTAACAGCAATTGCATTGAACTTGTGCTTTGTTTTGGGTAGTGTGGACATTTTTACAATATTAAGTATTAGCCACGAATAAGTGATGTATTTCTATTTATTTGTCTTTAGTTTCTTCCAGCAACATTTTTTTCTGTTTTTTTATTTTAAAAATAAAAGAACAAAAACATTAACAAACAGACACAAAGTAGCATAAGAGCAGTACATTCAAAACTGAATTACAGACAAGGTGATAGGGAATTAACAATGGTTGTTGTATTACATATTGATAACTAGTTTATTCGTATTTTATTGGTTTTGATGCTGTTGTAAATGAGATTGTTCTGTTAATCTGTCTTTCAGATTGTTCATTGTTACTGTTTATAGTACAGCTTGGTTTTGCCAGTTATTTGTCTCAGTTTTTATGGTTGAGAAAAATGAGCTGACTCTCTTGCTTTTGGGGGCCAGGGATCTCTCAGGGGCATAGTCTTCTTCCTTCCTCATGTACAGGCTCATGGCTGTGCAGGATGGCTCTGACTTTGCTTATGGTGGTCCTGAACAGATCAGGGTGTGGTATATGTCCCCAGGGGATCATGTATGTGACACTGCATAAGATAATCCACATGTTCTTGGTGATGGTTGGTTCTCATGAAGGCGATAGCTGGCTTTCCCTGTCCAGATCTCCACTTTCCACCCATTGTCACACCTCTCCTGGTGGCGGCAATCTCCAAACCCACACTCTTGTGGTGAATCAGCACATTGTGTTAATGGGATTTTGGCCTTCAGGTTATTGGGCACGATCCTGGTAGCTGCTTTTTATTTTTACTGTCTTGCAATACTGGGGAGTAAGCCAGGGCCTTCACACTGAGCTACATCCCCATTCCCTTTTATTTCATTTTTAAATTTTAAGACAGGATGTCCTTGAGTCTCCTAAGTTGGCCTCAAATTTGCAGTCCCCCTGCTTCCTCCTCTCAACATGCTGGGATTGCAGGTTTGCACCATGACACCGGCTGCTCGTTCATTTGTTTTGATCAGGGAACCAAAGCAGTGCTGCACCACTGGCCATTCCACATTCATGTATGTTTAATCTGTTTACCTTTAAAATAATTACCAATTGGAAAGGACTTAACATGCTGTTTTGGTAATTGTTTTCTGTGTGCAAGAGTTTCTGTTCTCTTTTTCCTTGTTTTTCTTTGTTTTTTGCCTCTATAGTTTTGTGTGTGTGTGGTTGTGTGTGTGTGGTAGCTACACTGGGGATTACATGAAATAGTTTATAATTACAACATTTTATAGCAATAATAACTTCAGTAACATACTAAAACTCTACTCATTTCTTTTTATACTTTTTGTTATTAATGTAAAAGTTGCACCTTTTTACTCTGTATCCATTGAAATAATTTTATACTTAGTTTTTATACTTTATCTTTAAACTCCTATTCCAGGATTGAAAGTAATTTTCCCACCATTGTTAAGAGTATTACAGTATTCTTCATTTGCCTATGTACTTTCTTTTACCAGTGAGCTTTATATTTTCATTAGATTTCATGTTGCCTTATTTTTAACTTGAAGGACTTCCTTTAGTTTTTCTTATAAGGCAGGTATAGTGAGAAACCCTCTGAGGCTTTGTTTATCTAAGAAAGTTTATTTCATGTTCACTATTGAAGGATAATTTTGTTGGATATAGGATTATTTTTAGCAGTTTTTCTTTCAGTACTTTGAATGTATCATCTGCGGGCCCACGGCCTGCAAAATTTCGGCTGAGAAATAATCTGGTAGTGTTATGATGACTCCCTTATATGTGAGCTGCTTTCTTCATGCTGTTTGCACAAATCTGTCATGGTTTGGTTTTGACAATTTGAGTATAATGTGTTTCAGTGTGGGAACTTCTCTGCATTTATTCTAGGTGGAATATATTGGTTTTCTTGGAACTCCATGTCCACTTTTGTAAGAGTTGAGATATTTTTCCTCATTATTAATGAAAGTAGGTCTTCAGTCGTGTTATCTTTTAGACTATAGTACATTCTTGTAGAATATAATAATGAAGATATTGGTCTCCTTCATGGTATGGCATAAGTCCCTTAGGTTTTCTTCTCTCCTCTTTTTCTTTTCTCTTTTATGACTAATTTTAAATTACCTGTCTTTGAGTCCACTATTTCTCTTTGCTGAATATTTAATTCAGTTATTGTCTTATTTAGCTTTAAAAAACTGTCATTCTTTTTAAAATTTTCTAACTCTTTGTTAGTATGCTCATGCTGTATGTAGCTTTACTGAGCTCATGGATCATGTGGTTATTTTGAATTATTTGTCTGGTAATCCATTTCTCTGTTTCTGTAAGGTCAGTTTCTGGTTTATAACCTTTTGTGGGTCATGTTTCCATTTCTTTGTGAACTTCTTAACTTTGTATTGGAATCTGCATGTTGAAAAACAGTTACTTCTTATAGTCTTTATATATTCACTCTTTACAGGGAAGGACCTTTATCAGTCAGCCCTGCTAGAAAGTCTAGGGTCATCTTAAAGCATTTTGGGAGAGGTTTCTTCCTTGGGCAGGTACTTCTACTTTATCAGAGACATTTATTGGTTTCTTATTCAAGAGCTTATGGCTTCTTGATCTCTCTGGTATCTCTGAGGCATCTTTTCTTTCCTTCTTCCTTCCCTCCCTTCTTCCCTCCCTATGTTCCTCCCTCTGTCCCTCCTTTCCTTTCCCTTTCCCTTTCCCTTTTCCTTTTCCTCCCTCGCTCCCTCCCTCCTTCCCTCCCTCCCTTCCTTCTTTCCTCCACTAGTGCTCTCTTCTGTTCTCTGCAGCTCTAAGTTACCCAGGGTTTGCTGGATCTGGCAGGGCTCTGAATGAGGCAAGGCACAGCCACTCTCCAGGCAGCTTCTGGAAAGCCAGAACATTGGATGTATATTCTGCTCTTCTTTCCACAACATGGAGCAGCCGTGAGCTATGTGCATTCTCCCAGGTGTAATCTGTGCTCATTTCTCTCTGTGATATAAGTTCTTTGCTGCTGCCACAAGCTGTTTACCTTTCTTTTTGTCTCTGTAGCCCCAAGTGTCCAGAGTGAGACAGGTCCTCATCAGTAATCCAAGTCAGGCAGGACAGAAACTGGTCCCTCAGGCAGGCTGCTGAAAAGCCACAACACTGGTGACACGTTTGCCTTCTTCTCTCTCCTACCCAATGGAGAAACCCACAAGCTGCTCATGAACTGCACTGGCTTTGGAGGGCATTTACATGCTTAGAATGAAATACCTGTTTTTATCCATTGTGATGCATTTGTTCCTGGTTTTGAGCTTGCAGAGGTCACTGTGGCTTCCTAATTTCTGGAGTTTGCATCAAGGGGTTTTAGGCGATATATTGTAGTGAAGTCATTGTCTTCAAGGGAGATTAACATCTGGAACTTCCACCCCAGCATCTTTCTGATGTTACACGAATAGCAAATGCAGTCCTGTGACATTTCATAAAATTATATCCTAGCCTCACTCTGCTGGAATCATCTCTAGTTTCATCATCACTGCTGTCCAAGAAACCATTTTACGAATATCAAAAGGAATTTCTCTTCAGGGGATGCTAATCCATTACCTGTGATGAGTAGTACACACTGAAGAACTGCACTGGATAAAAGAGAGGGGCAATGAAGGGATTTTAATAAAAGTTCACCCAAAGTTAGCCATGTTAATTGCAAGTCAATTAAAGTCCAAAGAAAATAACCATCATTGAATCCTGTGGGTTTTTACTTGCAGAGAGACTTTTCCTCCAAATACAATTTCCCTGGAATCTGTGAATCTTCAGTTCTCTGAGGAGAAGCAGTTTAAAATTCAGCCATGTGGTTTTTGTGATGTCTCAAACAGGCTCCATAACCTTCATGATATACAGCCTTGGAATTTGTCTGCATGTACCTCCTCTTTTTTAAACTCAAACTGCTGAGATGGAGTAAGTGACTTATTACAGTTTTTAGCTTACAAGAGCATGAGTTGGCAAACTTCAGGGGCTGAAGCATGAATTGTGTGTCCTAGGTAGAATAGCATCTACAAAATGTTCTCTGTGACTGAGCAAGTCTGTGAATGAATGAAGTTTTATTTCCTTCAGGGAAGCGGGTGAATTGGTCAGCAAATCTACCTTATTGAGCATCTCTGCCTTTGGCAGCATGTCTTGGTGTTAGGGAAAAAAAAATTTATCAACAAGGTAAGATGTCCAAGGCTCCAGCCTGGGCATGAATGAAATGGGCCCACACTGTATTTTCTGATGCGTGCTCTGGTTTCTGAAGTCTTAGCCACCTGGATCCCAACACCCTGCTTGTAAAAGAGGAAAAATTGAACAATAGGTAATGCTTGTTTCATCTTTGATTCCTATTTTGTCAAAGATGAGATTCCTTGTAACATCCTGAATCTGCTTGCATTCCCACCTGAGCTCCACTTTGCCATCTAAGCAATTAACCAGTTACTCATCCAGCAGAAACCTAGTCCCAGGGAAAGGAGGCTTGAGCACTCTTATCCTTTCTTAAGGTCTGAGAAGGGTTCCTAGGGAAGAAAGCAGAGCAGGCAGACAAAGCCCCTCATCACTATCAGGTGGTCCTTTAGGGCTGCTGCCTGGCAATAGGAATTCTGTTTGACATTCCAGACAATAGAGCCACACTTTATTATTTAAAGACTGGTTTTTCTTTCCTCTCAGGTAGTGGACAGCTAGCAATTTAAATGAGCCAGGTTTATGGATGGCTGAAGAAATCCTCTTCACTCAAACCTGGTATCTATCCATCAAGCTCCATGCAGCTCTTTACCACGAAGGCAGCAGGGGGACAGCTCATCAGAATCGCCCCAGTGGAATGTTATGATAGGAACAGAGAGGAATAGATTACATATTTATGTGGTCTTTGAAAATGCAGTGGGACAGGAAGATTGCTTATAACCTATGCAGTTACATTAAATGACTATTAACCTTCACTGGTTGCAAATGCCTGGCGCATACATTTGTGCCCATGTGTGTTGTATGCCTTGAAAATTTAATGAGATTTTTAAAATGATGAAATTAAAAGTATTTGTTACCCCAGGATCTGGTGAGCTGTTAAAACAAAACTGGGTATAGTTTACAAAAATAAAATGTCTATTGAGGGGAAGAAAAGTGTAAATTGAGAAGGGGAAAGTTACAGCTCTACAGATCTTGGATACCAGCTCTATCTGATGGACTCAAATAAGAGAAACGATGCCCATGGTTACTTGGTTTCACTAGTAAATTATAGCTGGTGATCACCTCCTTTGTCACATGTGCATTATGCTGTGGAGGAAGGAGGTGACCTAGCAGTAGTATTTTACTTTTATGAGAGCCAGACTTGCCTCCACCTTGCTGCCTCCTAGGGCTAGTGGGCCAGACGTGGTGAGGAAGGATTTCTGCTGAGCTGAGCCTTCCTTTCCTGAAACAAGGTTTTTCCAAAAGAATCTGTTCACAAGGACAGTTTGACTCTGCTATAGGTTTGTTCACATTGTTGCATTTACAGGTTTGCTTTTTCACCATTCTCCCCTTACTTTTTCCAAGCTGTCCTGCATGGCACGAAAGTGGTATAGATCGGGGACAAATACCCTGGAGACCTTGCAGGCTGCTGACTACCTGTTCTCTCCTCTCACCCTGCGGCCCTGCGCTGGGAAGGACAATGATGCAGAGGTTCCAGTCGGAGCAATGACACTTTATGCTTTAGGGTTGAAATTTTTTTCTGAAGACTTTTGTGATTATTTAGTTGTAGGAGAAATTCAGGAGGGAGGCAAAGGCTACTATTGGTGATCAGGGAGTTTTTCCTAGAATACTGGTGGCGATCCTATGGCGTGCATGAGATTTATTTTTCTTTTAATACAAAAGATGTTAATTTTTCTAAACTAAGCCTCAGTGTTTAGGTTTAATTGCAGTTTTGGCACTTGGGATAAAAAGCGAGTTTTGGGTTAAAGTTTGGGCTCTCTCTCTCTAAAAGGCTCACCATCGCTGCCCTGGGGCATCTGCTTTGATTCACCTTTGCCAATAGTGAAATAAGGGAGCATTTATATTACACGGGAGCCCTCAGAAAGAGGAAAAAGTAATCCTCAGAAGGCTCTAAAGTGCCACCCCTCTTAGATGACGTTGGTAGCATCTAACCAATGGCAGGTTGATCTGTTTTCCAGTGGACGCTGAACTCAGAAGTGGTGTTATTTTAATTGTTAAGTGAGAAAAAATTCATGTTATGAGTTAGACTCACTGATTTGCAGAATTCTGGCTTCTTGTGATTTAAGGCTCCATCCTGGGCATGAATGAAATATTCAGGTGGCAGAGGAGCTGGAGAGGAGATCTTCAGGGAAGAAGGTACTTAGGATAAAGTTTTGCGTGTACAGTTCTGAATTCCAGAAATTTGAAAATAAAGGCTTCCGACTATGCTTCTGCTGGCCTGGCTTGGTTAGTAGTAATGAACTGTGAGCCATAAGCCCTTCTGCCTCAGAGAGATTAAACTTGGAAGGTTCTTTGGCCCCTGACCCTTTCAGCCTGAGGGCTTGCTCTGAATTCCTTGAATCTTGTGGTCTCAAGGGCCCATTCATAGCTAAGATGAAGGACAGCTCCAGCTGTGCCAGGAGTGGAAAATGAAAGTTCCTTTTTTCGAAAGAAGAGAATGGGGTTCTTGCCAGTCAAGCCTCCTAGAGCTTGCTCCTAGCCTCTCAGGGTGAAGTGGGTCTGCATTCCAATCTGACACCACCATTCTGATGCTTAGCTCCATTCCAGATTCACCAAGTCATTGTATCAAGTTCCCCTGGGGAAAATCACATGTATAAGGAAGCCTCAGATGTTGGTAGGTAAGTTGTATTTCTTTAGCAGATCTTCATGGGAACCCAGCCTGACCATTCTGCTATTCCTGGATGCAGTGAGAAGATAGACTCCATGCTTACTCTTAGGAAGCAAGCCTTCTTGGGGTAGAGGTACACAGATATCATAAAATAAGATAGACGGGTTGCATGGAGGCTGTGTGAGCCTCAAGATGTCAGTGCAGCAGGAGTCCTGCACTTTGCTCTGTGGCAGGTAACCTGGTGTGCACTCGTCCTTCCCCTCCTCAGTAAGACAGTGTGGTCGGAGGTGACACAGTCTGCCACTCCCAGCTACTCTTTCCTCAGGTACAAAAAAGCACGGGAAGAAATATCCTCTCATCACTGGTGATTGATTCTCTAAAATTGTGCCTATCTCCTACACCTGTCACCATACATGGTGCAGAGATAAAGACAGATTCTTGGAGCCTACAGCTTTGTGGTGATGCTAGGTCAGACCAAAAAGGAATTACAACCCCATGGACTGTGATTTGTGGAGAGACATGGGTTGTCAGTGTTGAACCCATTCAAGGTGGATCATGGAAGACTTCCTCGCGGAGGGAGGTAGACTTTTATGTGAGATAAGGTGACTCTTCGATGACATAGTATCAGCTCTAGCTTTTGCCATTCTTTGTTCTTGTCTGTTATTCAGGGACCACTGATAAACTTATGCAGAGGAGAGCAAGGGCGTAAGGGAGTTGGCATGATGGGTAGGTAGGCGAGGGCTCTGAATTTCAAGAAACCACAGCATTTGACAAGTAGTCGGGTTTGGTGCACACAAAGGCTATTTTAAATGTTTCCAAAGACAACTCATTTCTGTTGGGTATAGAGACTGAGCTATGCATGCAGTTGGACAGAAGCTTTAAAAGCTACTGATCTCACCAGAGCCAATTAAAGATATGGAACTGGCTGGGGCTGTCCTGTGAGTTTAATTTATAAAGCGCTTGCCTGGTGCTGAGCTCTGGATGAAATGCAGTGGGAGCAATGAAGAGACAATGGAAAATGTGGTCCCAGCACTCTAAAACCTTGAACTATGGCTGGATTTCATTTGTCCTTTTAAATAGACCTAGGCTGTAAATCAATTGCTAAAGATTGTAGCCTGGGATAAACAACAGGACTGTGACCAAAGCTAACTACTTTTCATAGAGAGAAGTGTGTTGCTGACACTGTGCTGGGTGCTTTATCTGTGGCATTTCTAATTAATTTTTAAAAATCCCCAAAGCAGGTCTGATTATCTCTGTGGTACAGGTGAGAAAAATAAGGCTCAGAAAGCTTGTCGTTGGCAGAGCTGGGCTTTCAGTACTGTTTTGTCAGATGCCAAGTCCTACCTGCCTTCTGCTGAGCCACACGCCACTTTCAAATCAAGCCCTGAGAGACTAGTGGAGTTACTATTGGGCAGTGGGAGTAGTGTCGGTGCAGGTGTGTTTCTGAGACTTTTAAGCGGTTAGCAGGGAGATCAGAATTATGCTGATGTCATACCTGAGTGAGGTGATTCTCCTTGGTCTTACCCACTGATGATATGTGACATACCAGCCACCTTGTTAAGTGAAACAAGCCAAGCAGAAGGAACGAGGTGGTCCTCTGTTCCTAGAGGCTGCCGAGGAGCAAGGCGGGGGGTGGGGGGGTAAGGGTGGAGAGTGAGATGGGATAAAACCTCTGCACAGGGCAGCCTGAGGAGGACAGCTGAGAACCAGAGGCAAGACTGCCTGGAGGTGCACTAGGCACAGGAGTTAGAAAGGAAGGGGGCCAGGAGGACAAGCATGTGGGCCTGTGTGTGTGTATGAGGTGGGTGAGGATCCTCGTGGAAGCACAAAGATGGGTTGTGCCTGGAGGCCTGGCATGCCCTGTGGGAGCTCTGTGTTTTCTGCTCTTGTATCTTCCATGGAAAGCATTTGCAGGGGCTTCTTTACTTCCCTGAAGATGCAGAACCATGGGGTTTTAGAAAAAATGTAAAACTGTTCCTTTTTTGCACCTTACATGAATACAGCCCTACTGTGTATGCCTGCTCTGCGGATCTCTGAAAGAACTCTGAAAGCAGCAGGTAGGGTCTTGGCAAGAGATGGATACATTTGAAACTTTTTTCCCCCTGAACACCCATATTTGAGCAAAGCAGCAATATGTTCTGGAAACCAAGTGGAACTGGGTAAGCCTCATTTTGAGGGGAAGCCGGAGAGAGACTAGAGCCTGTGACTCTCCCTGAAGGGGCTTTGCCCTTGGATGTGCGTCCCAGGAGCCAGCTGCTTTCCAGTGACTGCGGGTGTGCCTGTCCCCTAACCAGAAGAAGCCTGGGTGCTGCCCTCCCTTTGCAGCATCTGGCTGGACTTGAACACAGTGCCGTCCTCATGGAGTAACAGGGAATGGGCGTATCCCCACCATCCGTTACCAGTAGGACTTGCAATTCCCACGATAAGAGTCTTCCCTAGGAAGCCAGCGGGGCGGGGGATAAATTTTAACAAATGCAGAATATTATGCACTGGGGGTAAAACATAAACTAGTCCCTGTTAAACAAGCTAATTCATGTGGGCCCTTGGTTAGGATACTACAATCAGCTAGTTTGGGAAGGGAAGACAGCAGCCCAGGACTCTCCTGGTTGGGGTTTTTGTGCAGCTCTTGGAAAATGGACCTTGCTCAGTCTGTTGTTGTCTGGTGGTTTCTTTGATCTCTGAGGTCCACACTGAAGTGGACACTTTTGCTCCAGGGCCATTTACTTTTCAAAGAAGCCCTCCTCACATGGAGGCCTCACCTATTGGTGGGATGTTTACTAGATGACGGTGGCAGAAGAGAGGTGGGATAGAAATTTAGAACACAAAAAGCATTTTTTTTTATTCTAAAAAAAATACAAGTACAAAAACATATTGACAAACAGACACCAATTAGCATAAAAAATAGTACAATCACAACTAATCTATAGACAAGGTGATATGATCTCAACAGTGGTTATTGCTTTATCCATTGCTATCTTCGAAGTGTAAATATATAAGCCCATATACAGACATGCAAATTTAGTCAGACAATTAATCCTCTCAACAACAGAAAAAACACAAAAACCAAAAATCCAAAGACAAAAAACAAAACAGGCAAACAT
>PVLD010028887.1:0-18773 GCA_004027595.1 Dinomys branickii | reverse complement strand
ATATCGTTTGTGAGATCTCCTGCTGTTTCACACACTCCTATAATTCGAATATTGTTACGTTTTGCCTCATCTTGCAGCTGTTGGATTGACTTTTCTTGTGTCTTTGATGATATCATGAGATTCTTCCTTTCATGCTCATAAGCTGCCATGCTGTCTTCAAGTTCTGAAATTCTATCTTCGGTTTCATTTAAACGGTTTTCCATGCTTTCAGTGTTAGTTTTCAAATCCTGGCATTCTCTTTGGACCTGTTTCATTATTGGTAATTCATTCCTGAATTGCTCTTGTAAGGTTTCCATTTGTTTCCTATTTTCTTCTAGACTTTTGTCTATTTCTCGTCTGTGTAAATGGAGCATTTCTTCCATCATTGTTTTCAGCTCGTTTTTTACCTGGGAAATCATTGTGGGTATGTGGGTTATTTCTGCTTTAAGCTCTTTCATGGCCTGTTGGAGTTGTTTAATTTTGGATGCAATCGTTTCATATCTTGAAGTTATGAGGCTTCCTGGTTCCCCTGTATCTTCACATTCAAAACTTGTTCTGGGTTTGGTTGAGTTTTGAGACTGCGTTTTGTTCCTCTGTTTTCCCATTTTTGGGTATCAGATTCAAAATGTGGGGCTCTAAATTCCATGGGCAGTTCAGCAGGCAGAGGTCTGCTGCAAAGGCTGCTCCAATGATTCCTTCTCTTTGGGAGAATGTCCCTTAAGCTTTCTGCTGAGATTTGTTCTTCTGTCTTCCCTTTTTTGGGTATCAGATTCAAAATATTGAGCATTATATTCCCCAGGCAGTTCAGCAGGCAAAGGTCTGCTGCAGAGGCTGCTCCAATGACTTTTCTTTTGGGGGGGGGAATGTCCCTTAAGCTTTCTGCTGAGAGTTCCGCTTAAAAGGCTGTACAGAAGTTATTTAGCTACTCCCTAGGGAGAGACCTGGGTGAGGTGTGTGAGACCACTCCCCCGCCCTCCCAGGGTTCCCTGCAGGTATAGAGATGGATCTCCTCCCCCACTCGGTGATCTGGTCGCGAGCGCAGATAGCTCACCAGTTTTCGGAGTCCCTGCAGGCAGGAAGGTTCCAAGGTGCCAGTTTTTTGTGCTATGCTCGCGATCCGCCGCTCGCAGCCACTTGTTTCCTCGCGATCTCTGGGTCTGGGGGAGGGAGCGGGATGCTCCGCTCCTAGGCTGCGCAGCCTGCCCGATGCGCGCGAAATGTGAGATTGCCGGTCGTTGCCGCTGGTAAAAAGCCGATCTCTGTCGGGAGTCACTGGAAAGCTGCGCCCGCTCAGGAGGCGGGAGGGACCGAGCTAGCTGTGGCCCCCAGGGCGGTTGGACCCAGCCAAGCCTTCTCCCCGCGCGGAGCGTCTCCGGCTCCCAGCGTCTGGGGCTTTCCCGCGTCTCGCCACGGCAGTTTGGGCCGCCCATCGCATCTCCCCCGGCAGCTCAGAGAAACACGTTCAGTTTGATCTTCCCAGCCGAGGTACCGGCATTCACGCTCGTCAAGTCTGTCTCGAGCTAGTGGTGTTTATCAAGGAGGATCGCTCCTTTGCGCTCACCTGGTCGCCATCTTCCCGGAAGTCCCGTGGGACTTCTTAGCTTCCAAAATGAAGTGAGCCAACTCCCATAATCAATCTTTTATCCCTCTCCCATTGCTTCTCTTCTCTGGAGAACCTAATAAAGCTAACAACTTGCTTTTTGCTTCTATATTTCTCATGGCTTCTTTATTTCTTTTTGTTAAATTTTTAGTTGATACAGCATTTTAGTATATTATTTCCTCCATCAATTTTTTAAATTTTTATGTCCATAGTGTATACATTTAAGTGATTGCTCCAGGGATTACAATGACTGCTTAATTTATCACAGTCTATCTAGAACTAATATTGTAGCATCTCACATAAAACAAGTAAATCTTACATCTATGTTATTTAAGTAAAACCTCTTTTGTGTCATTGGTTCCTAGTTTCTTCTCTGCAAGTCTCTCATTTTCTCTCTTCATCCTCTTTTCCCATAATCCCCATTGCCAAGGGAACTAACAGTGAGGTCAAGTTTTAGTCCCATTTTAGAAACCTAAGCATGTCTGTAATGTCAGATGTTTCCAGGCGGTGACTGAGAATTTATGGACGGTGATCTGTGCTGAGACAACATGGAGACCACAGCTCTGTCCAACTAGGGCTCTGAGGCACAGAAAAAACGTACAGTGAGTCATTTAGGGCTGGGGGAACACCATGAGTGGACCTGGGACTGGCTAGACCTCCTCCTAAGAGCTTGGATTTTACCATGATAGAAATGGGGAAAGAAACACACCAAAGTAAATTAAATCGGGGAGTGACATGGCAGGATTAGGGTTTTCAAAAGATCGCGCTGGCTGAGCTGGGAAGAGCCAGAGTTGCAGGAGGTAGGAATGAAAGAGAGAGGCCCGTTTGAGGGCAGAGCCGTCATCCAGGGGCATGTGTGGGGAAGACTGATTCGTCCGCCCTCCCGGGAAGCCTGTCCTAAGATGCCACTTCTCTGAATCAGCAAGTGTAGTTAAGAAGGGAGCAGTCAGACCACGGGATAAATGAGGCATTGGCCCGTGTGCGTGCAGTTGCAGAGCCAGCAGTCAGACGTGATAAACTGCATTTACCTGAAGAGAGAGGGAAGCGTCAGGATTGTGCAGAGCTCAGCTCCTTGCAGAGGCTCACTTCCTCCTCCGGCTGACGCCTCCAGTTGACTTGGGCAGCCTGAAGTAGATGAGATTCATTATGACAGAGCCTAGTGGTTGCCTTGGCAATAACACACTCCAGCTTCTCCAAAGTTGAGAAAATCCTATTCTGAGTTTGAAAAGCAATGCTTGAAGTGTCTGGCCAAGATGCCAACTTACAAGGTACTGGGAAAGCCCTTAACGTGTGTGAAGGAAAACTGCACCCCTTTGAAGGTTTGCTGACTACTTCTTCAGTGTCAGTACAGGTGGTCCCAACCATTTCCCTGCCAGGAACTGTCTGAATTCAGGGGCCTCGCCTCACAGGCAGACGCTGGTGACAGTGATCGAGGCGGTCTGCTCTCCTGCTTTCCCCCACTTCCAGTCCCTTCTCCTTAGAGTGTGGCAACCAACAGGCCCTACCGACCAGCCTGGGACGGCTCCCCACCCACACAGCCTACATCCCAGAGAGGAGATGATATAGGTGCCTGCCTCTCACTAGCAACAGGACACAGAGCAAGACCACATTTAAGGCAGCTGGAGGATGTGCTATAACAGACCATCTCCAATTACAACATAGCTGAGAACCTGATATTATGCAACAGTCATTGCGATATGTGCTGTAGACGGAGTGGTTAACAGCAAAACAATGCGTGTCTGCTGTCATGAAGCTCACTTTCCAGGAGGAGCAGGAAAGCAAAAGTGCCCCACAAATAATCCTGTAGCACTTCCCTATTTTTACCCACTTTTTCCCCTGCAGATATAGCCAGTGTCATGCTTTGTCCTCTGACTCAGTTTGTGTGGTTTTACCCTGATGTTCACGTCCCCAACACCAACTAGGTCATTGTCTAGAGTGCACTCTTTTTCCAGAATCAGAAAGTCCTCACCTTCCCAACTCACCCCGCCCCCACCCCCACCAGGCTTATCCTCCAGAACGCTAAGGCTGACCCAGCTTCGCTCAGGTTTCTAAGCCCTTCAGCCCACGCGGATGTTACGTCAGCTAATCTGGAATTTTCTTTTTTTTTTTTTTTTTTTTTTTTTTTTAATCTGGAATTTTCATGCCCATTCCATCAGTTTTTGCCTTGCTGTCAGGAAACTCAGAACCCAGTATGCTTCTTACTTGACTCTACATTAAAATAGTATTTGAGTATCATTTATTCACAGCAGGTTATCAAATTCTTTGTTCTTTCCCTTTGGTTGTCCAAAAAAAATCATTGATGTATCTAGAATTTTCTTTCTCAACAATATTTCTCTTTCTAGATATAACTTGAATCTAAGTCACCATCTCCCAGGTATTAGATCTCAAATCTGCCTACATAACAGTTATTGGAGAAATACAAAGTAAAGATGCTTGTGCCCTGTCTCAGACTCATTCACACTTGCTGGGAGTAGGACCACAGGCAATAGTATTTTGTCAGAGCTCCCCAGGGGAGCCTGCTATGCATCCTGAGGAGTACAGATCCCAGCCGAGATGAGTGATGGGTGAGGGTTGCCAGAAATGCTGGGTGGGGACAGGTAATGGGTTACACAGGTGGGTAAGGACAGGCCACAGACCACAACATAGCCAGCAAAAAAAAAAAAAGAACAGGGCCTGATTCTCCTAGAGGAGGCACATACTACTTTGCTCTGATTTGGTTTTGGCAAGGTTTTCTGTAGAAATCCAAGTTGAACTCTACATTTGAAAGGCCCAGCAGAGAATCAGAGCTGTCTTCTGGGGTCTGAGCCAACCGTCTTCAGGAATCAGGAAGCTCCAGAAGGCATGAACAAGGGGCAGCGCAAAAGCAGCAGGCCCTCCCCACACTTCCCAAATGCCACCACCAGACAGGGTTGCTACCCAGAGAGCGAGGGGCTCACAGACATCACAGATCAATTTGCCTCCAGTCTGGCTTGCAGAAGTAGAATGGCCCAGTGATCTTGGAGTCCAGGCATTTTTCAATCCTGGCTGCACATTAAAATGTAAAAGAGCAGAAAAGGGTGAGGAAAGTAATTCCCTGTCTCTACCCACACCGACTAACAGAGAAACACTGGAGTGACAAAGTGCCCCAGATGATTCTAAGAGCAATATGGGTTGGAAACCACATCTAGTCTGGCCGCTCATTTGGTAGATGAGAAAACCAAAGCCCAGTAGATTTGACAATAAAAGCCACTAGGCCGGTCTACTAGCCACGGTGAAGAAATCACATCTGATCCTCAACACACTCCACAGACTAAAATTAAGTCCAGAAAACAAAATGTGAAAATCTCAATGCTATATAAAAAAGAAACATGGGGAGGAGGATGTGAATGAATATTTATATGTTAAAAAAAATCTAGTGAGAGTGCTGGGGGTGACATGGGCACTTGTACTCTGTATTTCTCTTCTTTGTGAATTGTCAGTTTATGTTCCAATATATATTGCTAGAGGAAGCATTGTTAAACCTTTTGAGAAGCAATTTAAAAGTATCTATCAAAAACTTTGAAAACATTCTAGCCAAAGAATGTTATATTAGTCAGACTTTTCCAGAAAAATAGAATAAAAAGGATGTATATATAGAGAGATTTATTTTAAGAAATTGGCTCACATGATTTTGGAGGCTGACAAGTCCAGAGGCTGCAGCGTGTGCTGTTAGGAAAGAACTGTGGTGTAGTTCAAGTCCAAGGACTATCTGTTGCTCAACTTCCTCTTAAAGAGCCAGCTTTTTTTTTCTATTCCACTGCTTGGATGAGGGCAACCAACATTATGGGGGCCAATCTGTTCTACTATAAGTCCAGTGATTCAAATGTAAATCTCATCCCAAAACACCTTCACACATTCAGAAAAATGTCTGGCCAAATATCTGGGCTCTGTGGCTTAGCCAAGTTGACACATAAAGTTAACATCGCAAATGTATTTTGGAATTAGACAAACCTGCACTTGAACCCCAACTTTGCCACTAGTAGTCGGGCTCACCTTCATCTGTAAAATATAAATAATAATCCGCATCTTGCAATTCTGTTATAAAAATTAAATTTCAAAGTGTAAAGCACTTGGTATGAAGTGAGTGCTTCATAGATGGTAGTGATTTTAATATCTTTTATTCAGAAGTTTCTCTTTTGATACTCTATACAAGGAAATTATCTAAAATGTGAAAAAGTTTTGTTATCAAAGGTGTTTATTACTATAAAATTCATAATATTGAAAACTGCCTAACGTGGTTAAAGAAATTATATTAGACAAGAATGTTAAGCAGCTATTAAAACTAATGATTGCAAGGTATTCTCAACACTTAGGAAAACTCTCATATTAAATGAAGTAACAGAGACAAGACAGAAAAATCTATGCTATATGTGTTCACCTATTTAAAAAGAAACAAGTGTTTCTTTAAAAAAAAAAACCAAAATATTAATAATTTCTTTAGATATTTTCTAACTCAACAGTGAGTTTGCATGTCTTAATAATTAGGAAAAATTAAAATAATTGTGTTTTTATTCATAGCCTTAGCTTGCCCTCAGTGACGCCCTCTCAGGCCAAGTGGAACTGTGGTGATATTGGAACACCTTCTCACTCCAGCTGGGCTTGAGCTGCCCCTGGGTGGACAGGAAGGCATCCCACAGGCTGGTTGTCAGAATTCTTTGGATGGTTTCTATCCAGGATGCTCTGGGGAAATGTTCCAATCTTTTTCATCAATTGACTTCCCTGAAGAGAAAAATCCATGATTCTAACACTGTGATGTAAGTAATGGTAGCTCTATGTTTGATTTATTGAAAAAATGTACAATGGGCATTAGGACTGTCTTACTTCCTAGGCTTGGAGGTACAGTCCATAGACAGAAGTTTCATAAAGAGCCTGGCAGAACTGTCAGTGTGCCCTCCACATTTATCCACAGTACTGTTAGTCTAATGAGTATTAAGATTAGATTAAGAAAGGCGTGCAGATAACATTACTGATCCCACCAGACAGCAAGAGTTGGATGAACAGAAACTAGAGGTTAAGAACCAAAATAATTTCTTGCACCGCCTCATCTTGTGAGCTGCATGTGATTAGAAAAGTAAATAATTCACCACAAAAGGAAAAACCCACAGAGGATAAGTCAATCAGGGAATAAGAAAAGAGGAAGAAGTTATTGTCTCCCTGTAATTAAACATGCATAAAGGAAGCATAAGCTAGGGTCAAAAGTACGTCATGTGACAAAAGCTGATTTCAGAAAAAGACTTGTGTTTATTAATACTTCAGTCAGGATCTTTGCAGTTATGACCATAAGTAGATAATACCTCTTCCCAAAGGCAAAGGCCTCAAGCTAAAGAGAAATGTGTGAACAAGCACCACGGGCACAGCGGGGCCTCGGCCACAGGAGTCTCCATGGAAGGGGGCACCACTGTGATTGTCAGCAGCAGGCCGCGGCTGGCCCTGCCGACGTGGGGCCTGGGGCTGGAGGCGAATGCCCCTGGCTCCGGGTGCAAAGGGAAGGCAAGAAGTTCCTTGTGTTTCCCGCCTTGCCCGCAGCGTCCTCTTCCTCTTTCACGCTCTTCTTTTCTCCTCTCACTATCAAACGTATTCCTCCCCCTGGGTTTTGTTGCACTGTTTCCTGCTCAGGACTCTGCTAGCTAAAAGTTAACTAATGAAAGTATGTAGTGTGCCCAGCTCCCCAGCAGATTTCTTTGTAAGAAATCACTTACCATTATGAAAGATGAACGATACTACCGTTAACATTTCCGAGTAATTCCTTGCAGTCCTTACTCTGCACATAGTTTTTGTTTGAGGCTTTGGAGGATGGTTGAGTTAACGCTAAGTATGAAGCCTGCCTGCTTTCACTTAGTATGCATTTTCCCCAAATTAGTATAGGCTCATAGGAAAGATCTTTTTCATGATATATGTCATGTTCTGCTGAGATGATGTGCCATAATGTCCTAAACTCCTTCACCACTGACATCATTTCCTGTTAAGGGAGGACTTGTCTGAGCTTAGAAAAATGCCAGAAGGGATAATAACAGTTATGGAAATTTATCATATGCCGGGTATTATTCTAAGTATTAACTTATTTAACCCACACAGCAAATTGTATAGTATAGCACAAGTTCTATTAATTTCACCACCACTTTTTCGATAAGGTAATTTAAGTGTGGAGATGGAAAGCAACCTGCTGAAGCTCCCAGCTAAGCAGTGAGAGCAGAGCTTTCGTTCACTTCATCTCTGGAAGTTGTGATCCGAATGCACCACAAGGTGGTGAAAAGGCCAAGGGGCCCAAGTCTGAGCCGGAGTCAAACTCAGAGTGCAGAAGCCAGAGCAGAACCGCTCAGCGTGAGACAAAGGAGGAATTTTACAGCTGAAGTAAGAGAAGGCAGGGAAGGAAAGTGGAGGGAAGAGCAAGCGAATGAATCAAAGGTTCATGAGGAAAGACCTAAGAGTGGGAATTTGGAGAATAGAAATGTCTAGTATGAATTTTTCACCACAGCTTTATTGAGTATAGTTTATATAGAATGGGCCAGGGATATAGCTCAGCAGCACAGTGCCCGCGTGGCAAGCGTGAGGTCGTGAGTTTGATTCCTGGTACCAAATAATAATAATAATTTATATAACGAAAATTATCTCATAAGTTAAAAACCATCACCACAGCCCCCAAACCCCTGCCGACCCACCTCACCCTTTTATCACTATAGATGAACTTGCGTATCTTTATACATGGAATCATATGCTATGTATTCCTTCTGTGTCTCATACCTCCAATTCAGCGTAATTGTTCTGCTGTTCCTCTGTGCTCTATTGTGCATCAATAATTTATTTCTTTTTATTTCTGAGAAGTATCTCATTGTACGAATACATCAAAATATGTTCACCCGTGCACCCACTGGGATATTTCCAGAGCAGGGCAATGACAGGCAAAGCTGCTTTGAACATTCTTACTGAAGTCTTTATAGAGACATGTGCCTTCATTTTATTAGGAATGGAATCGCTTCCTCAGAGTCTAGATTTGTGTTTCAGAAACTATTTTCCAAGTCTATGAGAATTCTAACTCTTTCACATGTTCGCCAAGACTTGGCACTGCCAGTCCTTTCGATTTTAGATGTCCTCACGATATACACCTTGCTGTGACTTGACTTTGCATTCCCTAATGACAAATAATGCTGAATGTATTTTCATGTGTTTACTTGCCCACCATTTATCTTTCTGGATGAAGTATCATTTTTCACATTTCTATGGTTTTATATTTTGAAAGTTATTTATGTATTTGAATATAAGTATATATATGTACTATGCAAATATATTTCCTTCAAGTCTAGGACTCAACTGTGTATTTTATTAACAGAAGTTATTAACGTTGATTAGGTCTCATTTACCCTTGTTTTTCTTTCATGGGTTGTGCTTTTAGTGTCATAGTTTAAAAATCTTTGCCTAGATCAAAACCACAAAAATATTCTACTAGATTTTTGTTTAGAAATTTCATACTTTAGGGTTTTTACTTTGATTTATGACTCATTTTTGCTCATTTTCCCTCTGCATTCCCAGTCTCCCCCTAAGTTAAGAGAGGACAGTGTGACTAAGTCCATTGGCCAATGGACTATGAGCCTGGTGCTTTCCCCAGCTCTTTGTTCTGCAGCAGAAACCCTGCAGACCTGTGTTTCAGGTAGCTTTGCTATAAGATAAAGGAGTAGCCACACTCACACTGGACTTCCATAAATGAGCCATAAATGAGAAGTTGATGTATATTATTAACTCACTGTGGTACGGGGCTTTGTCTGTTTACTAGCTACTGCTAATTATGTCAATGAATTTATCCAGGCTTCTCACTGAGGTTGAGAAACAGTCTTACGGCATAAAGCCAAGTTAAGATAAGGAGTAAAGTCTGTCTCCAAATGCTGAGGCTCCCAAGGGCTGCCACTGTGCCTTGGCTTCGTCCGACAAGCAGTAGTACTGAGCTCACACTCTTCAGGGAATCACGCACAAAGCTAACAGGGGCAGTCTTTCTGCGACGACATAAATGATACTCTTGAAACAGAAATTTCAAAAGCCCTCTAATGGTAAACAGCTGCCTAATTGTTTACTATGTTTTAGGTTGCAAACTGGAAGTGGAAATACTTCGGCTTGCTCATAAAGGCTCCGTGAACAGGCTTTCCTCGCAGAGGTGTACCAGACTCCCACACAGAGGCTGACTTCAGAGCAGTTCTGCAGCAGGAGAAACCAGGGAGCCGTTTGCTCACTGCTGACGTTCCGCCCTTGCTGTATCACAGAGAAGCAAGAGCTCTCTTGGTGGGAAGACTGGAGGTGGTTTTGATCTGAGGCACAGGTTATATAACGCTGGCTCCCTTGGAAGCCACACTTTAATGAGAATATTGGCAACACCACCCCCCAATAAACACATAAAGCACTCTCCCTGCCTCCACCGTTACCTTAGCTCTCCCTTCGAGCAGTCACAAAGAATTCAGTAAGTGACTGACTCTCCTTCGGGGGACTGTGACCTACAGACAGTGAGGAAGTTGCACCTTCACCATATCCCATCTTCTGCAAGGAGAGCTCTTTTTTGGAGCAGTGCAAAATGCATCTATTTAGAGCTAATTACCAGAGGAACAAAGTAAGCTTTGAGATAAAAGAAGAAAAGAATCTTTCAGACAGCACATTAACTTTAGAAATGGCAGAGACGCGCATACTGAAAAGGAGCAAAGCTACTCAGCACAGCTTCTGCTCATCACAAAACTTGAGCACTTCAGAGCTCTTTTAGAATTGGGATGTGACTAACTTTTTATACATTCATCAGAAGGACAGCCCGATGTGACAGAAACAAGTGACAATTTTGTCTAACTGGACTTTGATTTTTTTTTTCCATTCTGCCTGAGCAATTTCTAGAGCTCATTTTTACTTAGAAGAGGCCAAGCCCACTGGGCCTTGGGTGCCCCTGAAGAGCATCCTGACTCCTAAACGATCATGGCAGTGTGCCGCTCATGCAGCTTCAGGTCTGGCAGCTGGCGCGGTCATCCCAGCACCCTCCACCATGTTTAGCTGCGCACAGTGAAGGTAATCCCCGCGATGTTCTCAGCTGCCCGTCTCACGCGGGAGCGGGACACTTCGCTGAAGTTTTTCCTCTAATTCTAGTGCCACTTGCGGCCTAAATGGGATCGCTGCACTAGCGAGCTAAGGAGGATGGCTCAGCAACTGAAAGGCAAGAGTGCATTAAGCGTCATACATGACTGTGAGCACCTGTCATCCCAGCACTCGGGAGGCTGAGACAGGAGGACTGCCATTCGTGGCTAGCCTGGGCTACATAGCGAGTTCAAGGCCAGACTGAACTACAAAGGGAGACCCTGTCTCAAAGAAAAAAACAACAACAAGCAGGCAGGTGTCCAGCTGTGTGCCTCATCCAGAACCACATTCGGTTACTTATGTTAGAAGTGGTCTCGATGCAATAAAGTTACCAACACTTTAAAAATGTATGGACAAAAGGAGTGATGATCTATCCGGGGTCTGCTTGAAAATTGCCAGGTTATATGAGAGGGGTGGGTGGAGGTGTTGGAGATTATAAGTGAAACAGTGATCACTAGGAGTTGATGCTTGTCAAAACTAAGTGAGGAGTACATGGGGCAATATTCTTATTAGTTGTGTGGGTCACATCAGCTAATGGATGCAAATGCCTGGCACTTAGTAAGTGCTCAGTAAACAATAGTTTACTAGCAGTAGTTCTTATCCGTGTTTTATACTTGAGTGAGGTCACAGATCCAGGAAGGAGTAGAGCTCCGTGTCTAAACTGCAGGTATCTCATGCCAAAGCCCATGCTCTGAGCTACTCTTATGCCTGGCACATCACCTGTATGGAACAGCTTGTATGTATTGCTGTATTTGATTAGCACAACTGCCCTGTAAGGCAAACCAAGAAAGCTCAATCAGAAAGAGAGCTCAGAATGGAGCCCTGGCACGCTGGCTCCAGGATCTACCCTGCTACTCCGAGTGCTGGGCATTCCTTCTCCCTCTGTGCAAGGCTGTGTGCAAGGCAGGAGGAGGGCAGATTGTGGAAACGATACCAGGTCCCCTGGGCTGTCTTTGGAAACTACCGACGAAAGCTTAGGTCTAGAAATGGCCAGAACTTACCTCCTTGTTGATTCTTTTTTTCTTAATACCAGGAATCGAACTCAGGACCTTGCACTTGCCAGGCAGGCGCTTGTGCCGCTGAGCTATGTCCCCAGCTCCCTTATTGATTCTGTTCTTACCTCTGTGGAGTAGCCAGGAGCAAACTACATACAGAACCCTCCCACTGAGGCCTTCCCCTCAAACTTAGGAGTAGAAGTAGAAGTTCTAAGGAAAAAAATAAAGCAGGAAGTAGGATAGTAGTAGATAAATAATTATAATAAACATTGGTAGGTGACATCTCCTTGTAAGAGGAGAGAGCAGAGCATTCCAGAAACACAGGGATCTCAGCTAAACCTTCAGGCTCAGGAAACCTGGCAAAAAGGATACTGAGCAACATCAGAGCCACAAGCAAAGGCCAGCCATGGCACAGCAGGGTGCCCCAGAGCAGCAGTGTGTCTGGAGTTGAGAGCACCCATGGGAGCAAAGTCACGGTGCTTGCCTGCAGTTGCAAGGTACCTAGACTCTGCCCTGTTGGCTGGGGATTTTCTAAACAGCCTGATAACTTGCCTGATAAAAGCTGCTTCCTAGGTTCTATACTAATCCACCAGACCAGAATCTTCAGAAAAGATGTTTTGAATCATTATTTTCCATAAGCCCTCAAATGATTCTTATGATCAAGTAAGACTGAAAAGCCTGAGAAAGAAAAGGCATCAGGAACTGATCCTAGACCAGTGTTTAATGGTGAGTGTCCCCATTCCTCAGGTCTCGCACCACCTCAGAACTCCATGTCCTCAGATCCGGCCAGCAGTAGGACTTACTCCTGACTTACTAAGGCTTTACTAAGGCTGTGTGTGACTTCTGCCACTGGAAGCATCTGATTTTCTCAGGCCAAAATCAAACCGCAGACAGAAGAAATGGAATATACTATGTTTCCACTGTTTTCTTTTTATTAGGTGATAAGGGCTTCCATTTGCGACATGCACTAACTGTGGGCCAATAGCACACTGCCATGATAAAAGGGGTGGAAGGAAACAAGATACATCTGAGAAGGATGAGAGTAGTGAATAGAAATTTTTATGGATCAGAAAATCATGTTTGTAGCCATTTGGCGAACTGTGCTAGAACATGCCTCGGAGAAGTGACACATGGAATCTCCTCTTAGCATTCTTCAGAGTGCTGGCAAAGCTGCCTTGCAGTGATGAATGATTTGACAATACAGATTCTATACATGCTGTGTGCACGGACTGGGGATTATGTTTCATCATACCAAGTCAGGGTCGCTAAAGCTTCACCGGATGGAAAATGCTCTGTATAGTGAGTATCTTGGCTTTGGATCGTTCAGAAAGGATTAGTGAGGAACTCTACTGCGATTCATGGTTGACACAAAAACGGGTGGGGAGGGAGGAGAGAGGAGAGAAAACAGAGAGACAATGCCAAAAAATGAAAACTCATTTTAGCTCTTCTATTAAAGCCAGATGTATTTTAGGCTCTGTTTCTAGGCAACTGCATAATGGTAATGTTGAATACTTAAAAAAAAAAGACTTAGAACTGTCAGAGTCAATAAAGGTCAGAAGGTAATTATAAAGTAATAAGAATGACAGATGAGAGGCAGAATCGCTCCAACACTGCTGGGAAAGCAGTGACATTTTACATTTTGCATTCATTTTTAGAAACTCTAAGATCTTCCCTGCGGCCTCAGTCACGCCCCTTTGACAAGACCTTTGACTCAATTAACCAGAACAAGGCAGTGGCATCTAACCTGACCGTTCTATCATCAACCCTATCAAATCATTCATCAAGAACTGATACAGCCCCCAGCATGCGTATGTAACCCTGCTTTACGTGGTAAGTAGGGTGTGCAACAAACATCTAAGGACACTTCAGATCAATAAACTTTACACCTGGAAACTGCAGTGGTGAGTGAGTAAACAGGCTTCATATAGGGGTAAGAAAACACCCCGGAGAGGAGAGGAGTGGGGAGGAAAAAAGACACTAAATCTGTAAAGCACATGACTGTGTCTATTCTAAGCTCTCCAAGGATGAAGCAGATCTTCTGTCTGCTGACTGGTATTGTGTGTGTGAACTTGCATAAGAAAAGGAAATTAACATTGAGTTCATCAAGCACTTTGCTAGGCCCTGTATTTACACAATCATGTGATTTTCAGAACTGCATAGGGCTAGTACACAGCATTCCTATTTTACAGAGGACGAAGCCGGGAGTTAGAGAGGTTAAGAGTGGCACCCGGTCCCTCAGTTACTGCGTGTTTGACCTCAGAGAGAATCCATGTAAACCCTCATCTGCAAAATGATGGCCACACCACATTCCTTACAGGGTAGCAGATTAAATGAGATCGTTTATGTGAACACCCCACATGGACTGAGAATATGGTCAGTCCACATCGAACTGCTTTTCTCAAAACCTTTCAGGAGCTTCCATCCTCCAAAGATAGTCACTGTCCGGCCTAGGCTACGGGCCTTACCATCTGGAGACGCCACACACCTTGGCCACTTTCACTTCCGGCCGCCCCTCCTGGGCCTTCTGCTTCCGCAGCCCCGTCATTCCTGGCGTGCTTCCCGCAGTACCCACCTCAGAGACCAGAGGTAGCTCCTCACCCTCCGCTCTCACGACACCCTTCTCTCTCCTCTCCACTCGGCTTTATCATTCTCTCCAACACTTACATTTTTACACCCTATGTTTCTATTTTCTATTCCGCTCCCTCCATTAAAAAGTAAGCTGTGAGGACATGGGTTTATTATTTTTGGTGGGGTTTTCTTTGGGCTGGGCAGGTGGGGTTGAGAGGTTTTGTCCTCACTAAATCCCCTGCGCTTAGTAGATATTCAATAAATACCTGTTAAATAAATAAGTGGACATTTTCCTTCCTCCCTCCCTTCCTGCCTTCTTTCAAGGTCACACATATTATTAGATCATAAGTCTTTGCCCTTCCAAAGCCTGTAAAAGGTCAAAAAAAAAAAACTGTGAGCTGCCAATATCTCTAAAACACATTTAAAGAACATCAAAGCCCACACAAACATGTCCAAATCAGAAATAAGTAATGTTGTGGGCCCTGTGTACCTAAACAGTGAATCTCATACTGAGTTTGACATGTCTAGAACTTTGGTTCCTTTTGTGTGTTTTTAGTGTTCATGTGGTTTGGGTAGTGAATTCGTTTTCCTGTTGCTGGGACCAAATAGCCTATCCTCCACAGGCAGTTTATTTGGCTCAATCTCACAGGTTTCAGTTCAGGTGCCAGGTAAGTAGGGCAAGGGAACGGCATCAGAAAGGAAGAGGCGAAGGTCCTACAGACCTCAGCGCCTTGCCTCGATCACCCACCCAGACACACAGAAGTGTGCTTTACTCATTTCCTGGTGGTTCCTAAGCCAATCAAGTTGGCACTTAAGCCTAGCTGTCACAAGCAGCACAGAAGCAACTATTCTCTGCTTTCCAGCAGTAATGTAGATGTATTTATTGACTACTGTGCTTTGCCAAGGACACTACATAGGGTGTGCTTACAGCTTATGGGCAGACACACACAAACAATGAATCTCAATGCCCTGCAATATGGTCAATGCCGAGACGGAACTATATCCTGGAGCTCCCCAAAGGGGCATATTTAACCCCAGGAAGGAGTTCAGAGAAGGTCTCCCAGCAACATACTGAGAGATAATCAAGATTTGCTTGGGCCAAGAAGGGCCAGGAGGCTAGGCAAGCAGACTTATCGATAGGCCATACTTGGGGACCTACACAGGGTTTACATCACTAGAACCTAAGACACAGGGCTCAGCATTTCTTATATGGCATGTGAAAGGGCTTGGGTTTTACTTGTGGAAAGTGAAGAAATCCAGTATGTGTCAGAGATCCTCCTATTGAAGGGTAGTTTAATACAGGCTTATTAAAGATTTAGAAGGACCATTAAGCAAGGCTTGGGGCAATTACTTTAAGTTTTTGAGAGCGAGGGAATTTCCTGACTTCTTAAACTTCAGTGACATACCTGGCCCTTACCAAAATGTGACAGGAGAGGATAAAGCCCTTCAGAAACTATGTGGCTGAGAGACCTCCTGAGACTAAGGCATATGCACTAGAGAAGCAGGATAATCCGTTCTGGTCCCGGGGAGACCTGCAGGCTCACCCCAGGGCTGGCCATCCTCCAAAAACAAGAGAAGCTGTTAGCAGGCTTCAACCTCAACTTTGAGGTTCCTTTAAAACCAAATCCATGGGAAAGACCCACATTACTTGAGAGCCTTCCAGTGAAAGTCTTAATAATTAGGACTCAAGTGATCCACTTCTCAGAGATTCTCTACACCAGAATCTGCAAGCTGGGAGCCCCCACTATCAGCTCATGACTATTATTCATCTATTAAAACTAAAACACCTTAAAAATCCTTACAAACATATAAAGATCAGATTTCACATAAAAAGTTGGGTTTCAGCTACTTCTGGAAAAATAAAGCTTGAAACCAGCAGCCTACCTTCTGATTTGGCACAGCAAGCTGGATGAAATAGTGCCTGCTGGTACAATCCCGCCTCCTCTCCCCCTTCTCCCAGGTAGGGCATGATGTCATTTGCCAGTCACTACGTGGCCTTTCAGATAACCCCTGAGGCTTCAGAAGCAGACACCAACATTCTTGTTGGCTCATATGCCACTTTTGGTCTGGATTTATCAGATAAGTGGGTTCACCAACTTCTTTCAGGATAAATGAATCCTGCCAATATGGACCCCTTGCAAACCACTCAGGGCAGTATTTGGCTGGGCATGGAAGAGCCCTCAGGAGAGAAAGACATAATGGGCATGATACAGAAGAGAGAACCGCGGAAACGGCAGGGCCAAGTGAGAAGGAGGGATAGGCGAAACACGCCACAGACTCCGATGTCAGCCTGAAGCAGCTGCACTGAATATTAAAACATGAGAGACATGAGGGGCGGGGTCAGGCCATAAAGGAGCTAGAATGGAATTAATATCTGGCAGGAAGTATGGGTAGGACAGAGGATTCCTCTGCTTTTCAAACCTCATGGGCGAGCGTTTACTAGAAAAATATTATGCTTATGTACTTTCACGTTACATTACTAATGAGACCCAACATGCTTGTGAGTTTTGAATGAGGTGCTAAGTATAATGTATGTTAATTTGGGCAAAGGGTAAAGTTTTCCAGCTCAACATTAATGCCCTAAAAAAAGTAGTAAGAGTGACAGAATGTTTCATGCAGATGGTTGGGCTCTTTGATATCGACAAACATTTTGAAAACACTTGGAATATTTGTCAACTTTTCCTGTGCAGCTGGATGAGGCGGTGACGGCTGGCTTACTTATTGCTTTAGTTTTTCTTTGCTCTCTCTCCAAACTCCCTTTGGCCTGGAAGGCCGGAGTCCATCCGCAAAATTTGACCTGTGGCACAAGAGTTGGGTAACGAGGGAGATGCAAGTGTGCCAACAGGTGGTTTCCTGCTCTAACGCCCTGTGATTCTGCCTGTGATCTTATCACTCTGCAGGAACCTGGGCCTGGTGACAGATATTCCAAGGTGCACACTTTACCCACAGTGAGAGGAAGCTATGTACCCTCCAGTGATGGGGTTCACTGGCTCCCCAGAAGAGTACAGGACTGGGGAAGGTTAACTGTACAAAGGTAACGTGCCAGTTGGCTCACAGCAGGAATAGTGATTGGAAATCACTTCACTTCATTTTGTACATTTTGGCACTGTTCTTAAACAATTTACTTTCCTCAAGAGTTCACCTATCTGGCACAAGCAATAAAGATTTAAAAGCACTTGAAAACTTTTCTCCTTATATCCTGATAAGAACTGATAAGAACGCAAGACTCAAAGCTGCTGATTTTGTAACTTTAAATAAAAAATTACTGATTCATTTAAAACAGTCACACTTTTGATGCAAAAGCTCTAGCTCAAATTTTCCTCCCTCTACTTAAACTCTTGCTCTGTTATAACAGAAATCTTCTGGGGCAGAGGGATGGGAAAAAGAAGTGGATCTTTGTAGGAGATTCATTCAATAAATCCAGCCAATATATACAGACCGCCTGTTATGGGTCAGGTATTTAAAGCTTTTGGCATAAAAAAGTGAGTAAGATTTGGGCTTCTAAAAAGGACTGTAAAGAGACTTCTGGGAAGATGGCGACCAGGTGAGCAGCAGAGGGAATCTCTCCCAGACACCGATCCTTTGCGCGCGGCTGCCCAGTCCATGGATGCAAAATTCCAACTGATCGGGCTGCTCTCCACGGCCTGAGCATTAAAGGGCTGGCTGACAAGCCGCGCCGCGAGAAGTGGGCGGATCTTGAGAGCTGGGCGCCTTAGGGATCGGTGCTGCGCTTGGGCCGCAGCTCGGTTCAAATCGCGTACAGCCGAGAGAGCGAGTGCGGAGGGAAGAACAGCTTAAGCTCCTGAACCCGACCAGCTCAGAGGCGGCTGTAACCAGGATTTGTTGGAGGCAGCGGAGCAGAGGAAACTCAGAGAATGCGCTACTGTGACAGACTGTGCCAAACTGTGCAGCGCTCCGGGATCCCGCTCAGAACCCCACCCACCCAGCCGGTGCTGCGTGAACTGGAGCAACAGCAATCGGCGGGATTTCTGAGTCAGGAAAAAGCTCCATCCAGGGAGAAACATCTGAACGGCATTCCTGTCTGCACAATCACAGGGTGAGTTAAGCGGGCGCTCTAACCGGTTTTTCCTGAATCGGGAAGAAGCTCAGCCCAGCGAGAGACATCAAAGCAGTTTTAAGGACTGCGGGATCTCCCGGGTGGGAAGAGCTACCTAGGCGCCCCAACGGGATTTGTGAGGGGGGAAGGAGTTCCGCCCAGGGAGGAACACCTGAGTGGCCTGTCTGCAAGAATCCTGGGGCAGCGAGCTGTTTATTCGCCCCAGCAAGGTCTTGGGGTAGGGAGTAGAAGTGGAAATCGCAGCAGACAGCTTAAGGGACATTCTCCCAAAGAGAAGGAATCATTGGAGCAGCCTCTGCAGCAGACCTTTGCCTGCTGAACTGCCTGGGGAATTTATAGCTCCACATTTTGAATCTGATACCCAAAAATGGGAAAACAGAGGAACAAAACACAGTCTCAAAACTCAACCCCACCCAGAACAAGTTTTGAATGTGAAGAT
>PVLD010028886.1:0-18773 GCA_004027595.1 Dinomys branickii | reverse complement strand
GCATGTCTGTATATGGGTCCATACATCTACAATTCGAAGATATCAATGGATAAAACAACAACTACTGTTGAGACCATATCACCTTGTCTATAGATTAGTTGTGATTGTACTATTTTCTATGATAATTGGTGTCTGTTTGTCAATATGTTTTTGTACTTTTATGTTTCTAAAATAAAAAAAAAATAAAAAATAAAAAAATAAAAAAATAAAAAAAGAGATAGATAAAGAGAGAAAGAAGGGAGGGAAACGGATTTTTAAAACGGGAATTAAGATGTATCATGTCCATGTACCAGTTCCGCAAAAAAAATGTAAACATTATGTACTAAAAATATGTACTAACAAAATAGTAAAAAATAAATACATGTAAAGGCCCTGAAGCAGGAAATAGGTCCATTTCTTAGAGGCACTAAACTAAGGAGACTCAGGTAGATACATACAGTAAGACACAAAAAATGTCATAGGATAACACTAGAAAAACAGGTGTTGCCTTTAGGACAGGAACTAAAGTCTAAATGCTTGCTAACTCATTACTGGTTTCAAGTAGTTAACAACACATGTCTTCGACTTGTGTTCTTTACACATCATGTTTTCTTTCCAGTGCAAGACACAACAATGGCATCTCTTCATATGATATGTCAGACTCTATCAAACCTTTAACACTATAGTTTCTTTCAGTTCCAGGACAACCCTCTGACATTACTAAGGAGGAAAATAATCTATAAAAAATAAAGAGGTGTTCTGTATGAAGATCACACAGCTAATAAGTGATACAATAGAAATGTAAAATAAGTAAAAGTATTTACTCTGAGATGAGGTGATAAGGACAACGAGGTCCTCTATGGACTAGGTGTCTAAGATGTGCCAGACAGTGAATAAAATATAGAAGTGTCATTCAGAATGATCTTTGGCTATTATCTGTAGTAACTTGCAATATATAAGATTTTCCTTTTTCCATCACGTGTTGTTAGTCATAGCACGCTAGTATTGCAAGTCAATATTTATGGGACAGGTGACAAAAGATGCTTCCACTATAGGAACAGATTTAATAGAAAACATATGTGAAGCTGATTCTTAAAAATAGTACTATCCAAGGTGGAAATGATATGTTGAGGACACATTATCATTGTGCTTTAAATATGTCTATGGCAAGTGGAGCCATGTATTAGTTACTGAATCCCTAAGTAACTGTGAAACTGCCAGGCAGGTTTGCTGTAGTGAAAGAGAGTTCACTTTCTTTCAGAACAAGTGATGACTCACTGTGCACTTGGTCCTCTTGATCTCCCTAGCAATCTTGTACATATCTTCTCATTGCAGGTGGTTTAATAGAAATTTCTAAGTCCAGCTAGAGCCACGATAAAAATTTTTTTTTTATTTTGGGCCTAGTAACTTATTTTTCTATAAATTTGTACAAGTTTTAGCAAAATTACATTAATTTTGCAGGTGTTGAAACTCAAAGTCATTAAAATGTTTATGTTAGTTACATTAATAATACTCATCATAAAATTTAGACATACAAAGGAAAGAAGTAAAACAAGATTGGAATGGCCCTGAAGATAGAACAACATTCTATTTAGTTCTATATTTCCAACAACTAGTATGTCTGACACATCTGAGAAGCAAGTAAATATTAATAGAAGAATTTTTCAATATAGGACCAGAATTGTAATAATTTACATAAAATTACCAGTGAAAGACATTACTCAAGACAGTTCTGCAGGCTACTAGGTGTCTAGCAAGCAATGATTTTTAATTGAACATTACACAAATACTTCCAAACACAATGTTTACTGAGGGTTTGTCATTATGTGACCTAATGAAAGAAAATTGAGTTTCTAATTCAGTCAGATCCAAGGCCATTCTTCACAGTTTGCCGAATCTTGACCTTCAGCATAGTACTAAACTCATGACCCTCAGGTTTGCCATGTATAAAATGAGATTAAGACACATACAACCAATATTTGTACCATACCTCTTATCACGTGCTAGAAACAAATTTCTACCATGTAGAATTTAAATTCTAATGATATTCACCATTATAGCATAGGGACTAATATAACCAAATACCTTTCATGCAGTGGAAATTTCTTCTCTAGAGACCTGATTGAAATTGTTAGAATATAGGATTTTACTGAGTCTCAATAGAGCTAGTGGCCCTTACCATCCAACAGGACATTTTTTTTAGGAGCACAAATAATGTTTTCTATACAAGCAACAGTCACACGAGGTCAATCATATTTTGGAACTTGTCCCTCACCAAGAGGATCAGGTAAAGATTCAACTCTACCAGCAAAGCTGTGAACAAATGTGGCAGGGATAAGCAACAGGTCAGCCAAGGAGGGCCAGTGGCAATAATACACAGAGCCCAAGCTGTGTCTATTTGACCGGGAGGAAAGGACACAATAAAATTTCTGACCTGAAGTAGATTTTTAAATGAAAGTTGACAACATCAGGAAAAATGTACTTAGTGTTAAATGAACCCCCAAACTTTTGAAGTCATTTTGATATGTTTGATGAATCTAAATCACTGATAAGGTCACCAGTCCTTTTTCTGCCCATGATGTTGGGAGTTATTGGAAAATCCTCATTCAAGTAACAGGAAGTGACAATACATTGACATCCATTCTGTGGCAAATGTAGTACAGCTGCAACTCCCTGCCTTCCCCTAGTACCATTAGATTTCAGAAAGTCTTCCTTCTGTTGGAGGAAAAAGCCTACCAGAAATAAGTGAAATGATAGTTCTGGATTTTACTAGATTGCAAAACAAATGTATGTACATGCACCCATCCATCCATCCATTATTCTGTTATTGATCTATTAATTTGTCTATCTTTTCATTTATGTTGATCTAGTTAATGTATTATTCAATATCTATGTCATCAATGATCATTCTAGTTGTTAGAGAGGCAGAAGTACTATCTTACTAAACTGTCTCTCTTCCAATCTAAACAATCATTCTAATCAATCTACAGCTAGTTACTCTAGTTAGGAAATAAAATAATTGAACAAAAATAATTATTTTTTAAAAATCAGTAAAGACAATATGTAAGGATCTAAGAGGAAAGCACAGGGAAAAAATTGAAACAAACTGAAACAGCCAGCAACAGCAAAACGTTGTTATATAAAGTGATAGAGAACCCTGCGAAGGAAAATGGGATGTAGGATGGAACTTGCTCTTTGTAAAAGAGTTGACCAAACACTGAATCACAAAGGGGGCATCTTATTCGAGAAGTAGATTATTCAAAGGTTTGACTTGTCAAAAAACCTGGACTTTTTGGGTAGGAGAGAGAACATTAGTGTAACTGGGGGACGATATCCAGGAGACCATAATGGGTTAAGATACGATTGAATGTTCTGGGTTAAGTTGAGCAGAACACCCAAGTTCATAGTAAGACATCTGAATTTTATACCAACTATACAAGCAAACATAAGCCATAAAATAGCATAATGCAATTTTCATTTGCAAATTTTGTCTTGAGTTAACTGTAGGGTGTGGGTTAATGAGGGGCAAAGATAGAAGCAAGGAATCTAAGTAGGGAGGGGCTCCTGTAAGCAAACTGGAAGAAATGATGGTGACCTGGAGGTACACCCCAGGCTTAATTAGGAACAATCATTTTTAGAAATCCTATAGAAACACTTAAACCCAGCATCATAATTGATAATAGCTCTGGATTAATATTTTAAATTCTTTTAATTTATCTTGAAAGAAAAGAAAATTAGAGAGTTTATGTATTCAAGATCATAAAACTAGTTCTCAGTGGAACTATGGCTCTGCTACCCTATGTCTTAAATCAAGTTTAAATTCAAGTGACTACTTTCAAGCAAGACAACTGGTTGCTCTGTTAACACTAATCTTACTAAGATGTGCAGGTGTCAGAGACAGACTTATGTCTGGATCTCTTAATTTACAGGTCAACAATCATGACAGCAACACACTTTTAATGGCTTTCCATCCCTCAATCCCGGACTAATCAAAGGACAGCTTCTTCTTAAATTGGACAGAATATCTTTGATATCAACACACAAAATTCTGCATCCTCTTGTAATAAAGGATTAGTCCAAGTCTAGGAAATTCTGGATGACCTAGAACCTCAGAGCCTTCTCTTCCTAGGCCCTTTACTTTTCTTATCACAGTTCAGAGAGTCAGAGAAGTCTCAATGCATCTCCAACCTACCAGGTTATTACAAATATATTTTTAAAGATAATATAAAAGGAGAATTTCTAAATACTTTTTAAGACATGAGTTATAAATTTTAAATATATCGACTTCCAATTTTAGTCTTCCTCTGCTATCGTTCCTCAAGTATCATGGGAAAATGGGTCATGTGATCTTTTACATTTTGTAGGTACTGACTACAAACAGTGAGGCTGGATTATGGTGAGAGATTTCTTTAAGATGGTGATCACTCTTATTAGTGTTTTATGAGCCCAGGAATTCAGAGTGCCTCACTCACAGATGATCTAAAGTATGTATTGAATTATTCAAATAATAGTACTCTGGTCTACATAAACTATTAGAAGGTCATAATTATACTATATTTTCCAGCCTATGTTTCCTGACAGTGGTCAAATTTAGGCATGCAGTTTGAAAGAGTAATATGCTTATAGATTATGTCAAAACAAGTAATCCGCTGAGGTGGAGAGGTAGTAATCAATCGTTTCTTCAGACTTCCTCATTTTATTCTTTGTCCCATGTGCACTTGCAGCCACAAATGTGGCGCTGAAACCGTAAGTATCCTTTGCTGCCTAATTTTGGTCTACAGACTTAACAGACAAAAATAAAAATATACCAAAGGAGACTAAACACATTTTAGTTATTTTCTAACTGGTTATGTTCCAAGATGTTAAGAAAATGAAACACTTTTATTCTTTGGCTAGTGCAATCAGTTGGTTTTAATTCCACAATTCCTTTTATTGGATACTAGCCTGTAAAGTTAAAATATACAAGAAAGAAAATGGCAAATACTGTACATGGAATCTGCATTAAGAAAATGGATTTATAATTTAAGGGGAAATGACACAGTAGAATGGGAGATTTTCAGTTATATTTGCCTTTCTTGTTGAACTCTGCTATTCTCTAACTCAGGTCATGCACATTTTGAGGGTCAGCATAACTTTAATCCTTTAGTCTTATTCCCTTTCCAAGCCTTCTTTGCTGTGATTGATAATCATGCAATATGAAAGATTTAAAGTCTATTAATCAAGCTAAGTCTGTGCTTATTGCTATCATCAACATGTGTTAAAATAAATGTAGTGCCATTTCTTTTAAATTGATTTCTTGTGGATCACTTAACTCAACTGTTGACAAATATAGCAGGGCTAATATAGAGCTCCTGCAGCTTCTTTTTGCACAATTATCTAAGGAACCTTGATATCAATCTTCTTTATTGTGCCATTTTGTCAAGCAAAGAGTAGTCAAGAGGTCTGAGAAATGCCACTGCTTCCAACAAATAGAAAAAGAACTAAAAACTTTTAATGCTGTTATTCAGGTGTGGGGCATCTGTGTCCTCTGAAATCAGAGAATGAGTTCACTAAGAGGTAACAAATGATGGCTGGAAAGAGTAATGGTGCGGGGATAAATGGCGGAAAGCTCTAAGAAAAGTGCATTTGGTAGGGAGCTTCGGGCTTTGTGTCTTTTTGTTGTGTATCTATTAAGAAGCAATTTTGCCTCTTTCTTCCTCTCCCCTTTTCTCATATTAAATATCGAAACAAGGCTAAAATGCATCACATGGAATTTTGTGGAAAATCATGCTCCAGTGCATCTGCAACAGCACTACAGTGAGAGCTTCATAAAAATATTAATATCTAGAAGCCACTTTTGATGATTTCAAGCCAGTCAGTTTTGAGTTTGGTACAGGAATTCATGTCTTTAATAAATAAACAAGATGACCTGGTGCATTCAGCTTGAGGGCTGTCCTTTGAAAACCATGGGTCTAGATGACCCAGTAAATGGCCCCTGGAAAAGTACAGAGACACACTACTCACATAGTTTGGCTCCGTTGCCCATAATAGAAATTCAATACTTTAAGTCTCTGCATTGGTCATTTGCTCAAACTGCACCAATTGTGAAAAATCTGTAAAATCGAACATGTTTGAAAATTGTAGTATCAATTGCAGTCTCTATATCTTTAAACTCTAAAGCATTTTAAGCATTCAACTTCAAAGAACTTCTCATTCAGCCTTTATTAGGGTTGTTGTCTCATGTCATGGTTGCTATAACGACTCATTTCATCATTTCTGAATTAGTTTCCTAAGAGGCTGAATATTATCGTGAAGTGAGAATGCACAACTCAATGCAGAAAAAGTTACTTTTCTCTTTCCTTCAGTGTGTAGTAAAGTGCTTTCCGTATGCATGAGAACCTACTGAATAAGTGACAATTTCCAAATTATATACTGATCTTAATACAGCATAAAGCAAGGCTATATATCTGAGGTGATCATGATAAAGGGTATAAGTCTTAAAAGATGAAAAGTAATAAAATAAGAGTTATAAATATAGTATAACTATAGAATATATGACTACTCATATTTCTGAAACATAAGAACATAAACTATCATAGGCTACTAAAGTAATTTTTAAATAATTATGAGCCACATAAACAGTTATTAAAACTCTATTTTTGTAACATAGTGTTTCACCACACCAAAACAACAGAGTGTGTCATTCATTATGTAGTATGTTCTACTTAAAAAACTCATCAAATTACCACATGTAACATTCATGGTAGTATGGTAGCTTTCCTGCTTGGCTTGCTCTTTAGCATCTTGCCCTGAATGAAGACATCCATTGGTCGAGCCTGTGCCAGACCCACAAGATACCATGTTGCCACCTAAGACAAATAGGGCAGCATATGAAGATCAGTTGATTGTCATCGGAATATCTACCCAATACTAAGGGAGAGCGAAGATTATTATTCAGCAAAACTAAAAGCTACTCTGTAAATATAGTCATCCATGTACTTCTTAAAAAGATTAATGTTGTATTTTGGGACTTTTATGTATTTATACATTCATTTGCAGTTAGGGTTTCTGCTCAGTCATTAAGCACCCAGGTAATCCCCTGGCCAATGGGTGCTTGAATTGGTTAGCTCTCTCTCCAGATTGGTCAACATCATTCTCTTCTGGCAGTTTATCACTCTGAATATAGCATGTTCATTTGTAACCATTGGTGGAGGAAAACGATTTCATTTTTCCTGCCATTTGAAGTTTGCTATGTATGATGGCATACAAAGACAACTTTATTTTGAACTAATGGACAACGCATTAACTCCAAAAAAAATATGGTTGGGTAATAAAATTGAGGAATTTACTGCTCAGTGAAAATTGGAGACCCTACAGTTTTAAAAGGAAAAACAATCTATATAAAAAGAAGGCTCGCAAAGTGCTAAAATGGTTGAGTAGCTTTGAAAGTGAGGGTTCTCCTAGGCAGAGAACACAGATTGCCTGAGTTAACTTCCTCATTACACAGATGAGAAATCAAATGTAGAGAGAAATCAGCCATATAAGGTTTTCTCGTAGTTTGCAATATAATTCATGGCAAAAAGATATATTCCATAGTAAGTATGTATAACAGGTATATGGATGAATAAACAAGTCCCTGCAGAGAAGGTATCTTTCCACTACCAAAGGGTTCTCAAACTCTTTCACTCACTGTAACATACCTCAAAGAGAAAACTGGTCTTCCATTCACTACTCTGTGACACAGGATGCTTCAGTGGTATCATGTTATATAAGGTTATCAGGAACCCGACTATATTTACACCTTGTTTGGCTTGCATCTAAATAGCCCCCTACCCAAGCCTCGTGTGGTCATAGCTAGGGAGTTTAGAAGGTGGCTAAATTAGAATGTGCAAATATTGATTAAGAGTGTGAATAATGGAAGCTCCACCCTACATGAGTGGCACCAGTCAACAGGCTTGTAGCCTGTATGGGCTATTAAAGCACAGAAAGAGGGCAGGCTGCTGCTGCTGGTTGCTGCTTGCCACTTCTTGCCTCCTGCCTGCCATGCCATGGACTGTTTCTCCTCTGAAATGCCTCTCTGTCTAGAAACCTTGTCTTCAAGCCAACTCACCATGGATTGAAACCGCTATGGTGAATTAAAATAAACCTTTCTTATTTTAACTTGTGGGTGTCAGGTATTTTGTCTAAACAAGGAGAAAAGTAACCAAGACACAGCTCATTCTTCTTCAGTTCACTCTAGTGTCCATATATGTTACAGAACTGTTAGTTATGATGCTCCCTGTTACCAAAATGATGAAATAACTGGAGTTGTTGCTGGTTGTCAAAGGAGTTGGTTTTAGTGAAACAGAGTAATACATTATAAATTAAAAAGTTATTATTGTAAGCTCTCATTCTTGTTCTCAGCTTGCCAGTAGTATTTGTGAGCATTAGATCACCGATCATCTATATAATGGTTTCTCCTGGAAACATGAGTCACTGGATAATGAAGAATGTAAAAGCCTATGGTATTCTTTTAAGTCTATATTCAGAGACTATGACTTTGGAGCTGTGGTGATTAGTAAAATTTAAGGTAAGAAAAGAGTAGAGCTAGAAATAATACCTTTTTTTATTCTACAAAAATCCTTAAAGAAATTTGAAATGTAGGTGGTAACAGGATTAAAGAAACATTATTTTAATAAACAGTAACATTTTCAAAATAAATAGTAGTACATTCCTAAAGAAGGCAGGAAAATGCTCGGAAACAACTCTAAATTAAAAGTTAATAATTTTTTCCCATGTAATTAAATTTACTGAATATAACCTCAGATGTTTCTATACCTCATTGTGCCTCAAAGTTTCCATTGGTTAATTTTCAAGATGAGTTGCCATTATATGGTTCTAATACAATTTTATCTAAAGTAGAATTGGTATAAAAATGTGAAATGTTAAGGATAACAAAGTGACTTCACTGGGGTTTAGATAAAATTGTGTTGTTTCTGTGTGTCTGTGTGTGTGTGTATGTGTGTGTGTGTGAATATTTAGTCCATCTACACATCTTAAAACACATGATATAGAATTTATAAATATATAGAGAACAAGTCAACATCCTCTTTTAATTTCATTTCACAGTGAACATTGCTCATTCATATTGTATTTTCAGAATTAAAAAGTTAGTTTCTGAACATGTTCGTTTAGAATGAAGAATGACTCCAATGAAACATTACTTCTGAAACTATGGATTCATAATACCAGTCATAGGTTTTTTTCTTATCTTTACCCAAGACGCACCACCATTAAACACTTGTCCATTGTTAATTTTCTTGTATTTGAAAACAAGTCTGTGGATAGAATATAATTTGCCTAAGTATGGTAATGTTAGTTACCACCTATGGTACAATATTTCTTAGACTCCTTGAAAACAAGGTCAATTGTAATTATTGCACTATTTCTACTATAAAACTTGCTTCCTTACTGACATTAAAGTGTATATGAGGACCTTGCTACGAGATTGCTTAGTGCAAAGATTATATAAATAAATGTAAATCACTATTAAAATCTAGTTTATTTTACTTGTTAGCACACATCACTTCACAGTTTTAAGTAGTCATGATCTTCTAAATGTGGAGCCCATGACCTCTTTGAGCATGAGGGACTTGAGAATTCTTATTTTCATATTCAAAACAAGTGTTGCTCATACTTTCTGTGGTCTACCTTAGATTATCTTTTTCATTTGAATTTACACAAAAGAAAGAGAGTTTTGCTCAAAACTGTGATAGAACCACGAAGAAACTTGCAAAACAATCCCAGGATTCACTGTGCATGGAGAAAATGTTTCTCCATAGGAGCAAAAGCACCTTGTGAATTCAGCAGAGTATATATAACTGCCATATTCTCTCATTCTATCACACCAACAAACAGCAGGACACACAACAGAAGTACCAAAACTGCATGAACATGCTAATCCTTGCCAAGTAACTTTTCAGCAAAATATAAGCATTCCCTGGGTGTGTTCTCCAAAATAAGCATCATGCTGGTAGAAAACATTTAGTGTTTAAATATCCAGTTATTTCTTCACATTTAATACCAGTCCTTTCTTTACATTTCTATATCTTATGAAAATGTTGTTCAGCTAACGTTTATATAAAAGCAGTCTGTGTTGATTCCCCAAAATGCAACCCAATGTTTACCACAAAATACTTGTGGTAAAACCCTCAAGTCATAGTCCAAATACCATTGGACATGGGACACAACGACAGCTAAACATTTAGAAAAGGTTGCTGAGTGCTAATAAAAGACATGCACCTCTTGAGCATTACTGAGTGAGAGCCTCAAAGTGTCATAGTGAGTGGGAACAATTCTCAGCCATTGTGTGCTCATCTGAGTTTAAGAAGACAAAGCCTAGTTTTAGCCTTGAATACTAGTGCTTAATGGATCCCTAAAAAGTTGAGCAAATGCTAAAAGAAACTGGGGAGAAAAAAGCAAAAGGAGTAAAAAGAAAATACTGCACGGAACACATTCACTGAAGACATAAAAACTATTCATATGATATTTGCCATAATGAATATCTGTTAATTTTCAGAGATCATTTAAGTACAATTCAAAGCTGTAATATATATTGTATGCTTTGATGTGACAACGAAAGGACCAGAGGAGTTCTAGTTTTTTAAGTATCTACTAGTGGCTGTCACAACTAATCTAGAAGTTGAGTCACTGTTACAACTAGTTCAGGTTCTAAATCTATAAACCTTTTACATTTAAAAACTACAGCATTTCATGGGAAAATTTCACTATAAAATATTCTCATTTCTATTTGACTGTATTAAAGATAATTTATGACGTACTTCACAAAATATCTGTGATGATGTCACACCTGGACCACTGTCAAATAAACAATAAAATAAAATGTAGCATGGGGCACAGTATGAACATCTCAGCTCTTCTGCTTACCTATAATAAGCCGGGGAACTCTCATTATGACTCAGTATCCCCACTCCACATTTGTTTTAATATTAATAGTGCTCAGTACATAAGGTCAGTTTGGCTGAGTATATAAAGTTCGACACACAGTAAAGGGTAATTGGTGCTACAAAAGACTGGCTCGGTGATACTATTTTTAAACTCCCTTTTTAACCCAATTTTCCTTATCCATGTAGTACACACAATAAAATGTACAAAAAGCTGTTAAATTTTCAGCTTAACAGACATGAGATTTTATTTCTACTATTATCATTGTAAAAATCCAGTGTACTGCATTTTTTCATTGTTGTACAGACCAGAAGACATTTCTATAGCTATTTACATTTAGCCATAAGGTATGGATGCCTCTTGCCATGTGAGAACAAACTATGCCCAGGGATAGATTCTGACACAGAAATGTCACCAGGAATCTTTGGCCAACAACCAACCACCTTAACCTACAGGACAGGAAACCACTAAAATAAATAAAGCCAAGCCGAGCCGGTGTAAAGCTACAGTAGCATACTTATAAGAGATAGTTATTATTTTTAGTCTCTCTACCCAATTCGCTCCTTAAATTTATTTTCCTTCATATACAAGTGTCCTGCTCTTGCCTCAAGAAAATTATACACCACATTTCCCTAAAAGCCTCATTTTGATCCAAGATGTGTGTATTTCCTCAAGCTGCATTTTCAAAAAGGGCATGAGAGTCATTATTTCTACTCTTGATACAAAGATTAATTGTGAAACTCATTTTTTCTGTCAATACCCAGTGACAGTCATTTTGCTGAGACCTAGTGACAGATGTGACTTGACACCTACAGAATTATAACAGCCTCAACTTAGTATCATAGTTGCTACTGACATCAAATAAAAGTTTAATATTATATGAAAGCCAAGCGTGCTGGGGCACAGCTGTAATCCCAGCACCCTGGGAGGCCGAGGAGGGAGGATCTCGAGTTTGAGTCCAGCCTGGGCAGTATAGCAACTTAACAAGACCCTGTGTCAACATAAAAAGTGGCTGGGACCGCTGCTCAGTGCAAAGGCTCCACTTTCAGTCCAGTGGTATTGGGGTTATCAGAGGTGGAGCAACATATGCAACAGAATATAGAGAATAAAAGTCTAGTTTCAGATAATAACAGATTTTTAACAAGTGCATTTGTAATGCACTTTGCATTAAGCACACTTGTCAATACTAATTACTTGTATGATGACTTTATTTGCTAGCTTAAAAGCACATCATAATATGAATGAATTATTGTAATAAGCATTGAACAGAAAATGCATATATTTGCCCCAAATACATGCTTTTAATTTACCATGTGACTTTGGCTTCTTTCTGTTTATTCGTTCTATAGATAGCTTCTCTCATACAAGATTAGAACATTTACATAGATGACCAATAAAGTCTTTTTAGCACCAGCATTTTGTGATTTGACCAGGCTGAGACTAAAGGTCAGCGTGATTCACAGTTTTAATAGGTAAGCACTAGGTAAATACTTTATGCAAATACCATACTCAAAACTGGAAATACAAACAAGCAAATTGGTGAGATTGGTCAGAATCTTGGACCTGAGCAGAGGAAATACAGTGTAAGGAACAATATAGGTTTCAACAATGAAAGTCTCTTTGGAATCATAAACTGTTGTCAGGAATGAGAGAAAAGTTTTAATGAGCACATGGCAAAGATTTTTAGAAATACTCCATGCCCTTAAAGATCCCTAGAGGTTCTTCAGGTAAATAATGACCTTCCATTGTACAGATATATATCATTCATATTTTTGTGAAAACAAATTTAAATTACTCATCCTATGTGTCCATTTCTTCATCACTGACATTAGGATGCTGTTTAACTTTGAATCTGCTATCAAGAATTCTCTCTCTTCATGGTCTATTACATATCTGTGCATAGTTTACAGGAGAGATCTTTTTCTCTTTTGACCAGGAATTGAACTCATAACCTCAAACTTGCCAGGCAGGCACTTATGCTTCTGAGCTATGTCCCCAGCACTACAGGAGAGAGCTTATCTGTACCTTCTGAAGCCTGAACTTGAATCCCAGAAAATATAGTTAATGAAGTTCTCATAAAATTCTTGACTCATAATTGTCAAAAACTGTTAAACACAAAATTTACAAAAGTTTTTTTAAAAATGTAAATGAAGATGGTAAATAGATTATGGAATGCTTCCTTCCTATATTAGTGGCTAATCAGTTAAAAAGTCAAGAAATGAAGGAGCTACCTTTTATCTTTGATTTTTAAAAATATCTTAGTGATAACCATAAATTATGTGACAAAAAGCTAGCCACCAGCAGGGTTACAGATTGCTCAGTTCACCAAACACACTGAAAAGTGATTTTAAGTTTTTTTAAGAACTCCAGAATGTCCTTGTTAATGTCTATTTACAGAAAATTAATTAATTTCTTCAGTTGCTCTCCATCATAGGTGACTCAAGATCTTGACTCCTAATATTACGGGCCATTAACTTAGATAGAAATTTATACACAGTCAGACAGGGAATGGGCACTCAGGAAAGACAGCACAAAACATAGAGACGTCAGAACTGTGGTCGGGGGCAAATCTGAAGGGAGCACAGTGTCAATAGCTAGGTTATGAGATAAACAGCAACCTGACATTATGTTGTAATTAGCACCACCTGGTCCAAATAGGCATCAGGTACACAGATGGGTGACCAGAACTTCTGGACCAACACACCCCCTCCCTCCCAAAAATGCCTGCATTTTTTGGGTATACCTTTGCTGTGTGATTTATTTCCCTGTTGGGTCGATATTGGCTATACTTATAATCCTATATTTGTAACCCTCTAAGTTAATTGTAATTTGACCTGTGTTGTATCCATATTGTGTGTTGATGTATAAATTACCTCTGTCAAAGAGCCTTGGTGGCAGTTCCTTTCAGGACCCCTTCTTATCCTCACGAGCTTGCTCTTAATAAACCTTTCCTACTTTTAACCTCCTTTGTGCCTTGAAATTCAATCCTTTCATATTTGAGAGACAGGAACTTGGCACGTCTGACATCTAGCAGGTTGGGAGTTATATTTTTTCCATGTCACTAATGATGACATCATTAGCATGCTAGTTGGTGCTTAGATTTTTTCCATGGAAGATTCTTGAATTCAACTCACTTTTGGTAATTGTCATGTGGGAATGTGGACTCAAACTATTACATTAACACAAGAACATCAGTTGTCACTTTGAGCAGCTGAGCAGGACAGATTTTTTTCTGTATTATACAGGCCAACACTGTCACGTGTGCATTAAGATTGCCACACGATTCATCACAAATGCTGTTAAAAAGCACACTATACTCAGGCCCAAAAGCCTTAGGCAATGATCTATGCTTGGCTAAGGAGGCCAAGTACAATCTGTGCACTTGAGGTTGTGCCTAGAGCACAGGGATATTCTAAGTGATTTATGAATTTTAGAAAAACTTAGAGTCTAGAGGGCATCAATATTACATGTTAAACTTCCTTAACATAAAAAAATAGAAACTTGAAATGAAAACATTTAGTATTAGTGCACCATATATAACAGTTGGAATAGGCCTTTGTGTTGGTTTGAGGGTTATTGTGCAAGGTGAAACAATATAATACAGGACACATACTTTAATATGGTTATTTATAATAGTCACCCAAAGAATGATATATTAAAGACTGCAGGAAATCTCTCCATATACTAAGACCAAGGAATGCAGCTGAGAGCCTGGATCCCATGACAATGTCCTACATGAGTCCAGCTGAGTACCTAGAGTTCATAACAATACCATGAGTCCAGCTGGAGGCCCAGAGCTTGACAATGTTTCATGCAGGTCTGTTTCATGGATCTGCACTGCAAAGGCCCAAAGGTCAGTGGTGGAATCTAGAAAGTCTGTGCCAGCAGGATGAAGGATCTGTGCTAGCAGGCTGAGAGATCTGCACTGGAGCCAGGAAGCGATCCTCAGAAGAACCAGAGCTCCCCTGGAAGGTACCACAGCCATCCTGAGCAGCAGTGAGGTCCTGAGCTCCTCTGATGATCAAAATGGCCAAGTTCCCATCAGGGAAGCCAACATGACAAGCTTCTCCTGGAGACCAGCAGCACACCGTCTTCCCCTCCAGTGCCAGAAAGTGATGCTCAAAGTGAGGACCAGAGCTCCTCCAAAGTGAAACGAAGCTATTCTCAGTGCCAAGGAGGTCCCAAGCTCCTCAGATGATGAAAACAGTCAAGTTCATCAGGAAAGCCAGCATGATGAGCTCCTCCAAAACAACCAACAGCTTCCACCAGCTCCAACAGCCTTTCTCCATTCCCAACAGTCATAACTTTTCCTTCTCCAGTTGTGCCTCTCATGCAGCTGGCAGCAATCCGCAGGTGGGTGTCCCACACCCAGCACTGCACTTACTCAGCTCAGCTGGGGGTTATAATTTGACCACCAGTTGTCACTCCACTAGAGTCTTGAGTGAAGTCTTCATTCTGACTCTTCATTTCAAGTGCTTTAAAAGAAACCGCTCTCAAAATTCAAGGTAACTTTTACAAAATGCTTTATAAATTCTTTATAAGCAGAGGATCCATTAAATAATGAAGGAATTATAAACTCCATTTTGCTTATAGCTCATGGCCTTCAGTTTCCAAGGTGTACAACTTTTCAGCCTCCCTGGGCCACACTGAGTGAGGAGGAATTGTCTTGTATATATAAAATGTACACTATATGATAGTCAATCCATATAAGTAATAATGCTCCCTTTGTCTTTTATACTTTTATCATAACATTAAAAATAAGAGGACACACAAGTGTAAAATGCTTCGTATATCTGACCTAGTTTTTGTGAAGTTAATGCTTTAACGTCTGGTTTAATGCAAGTGTTTCCAATTTCTAGTGAATTCTCAACGGAATTTATTTATTTAATTGTACTCGTTAAATGCTTCATCCTTCAAAATAGTGGCTCACAAATGTACATACACCAAAAAGTAATGCCATGCATAATGCATAACTAGAGTGAAGGACACTGTTATCTCAGAAAGCAAGTCTTTTAAAAGTCTATTAAAGAGATACAATAAAATTTTGCTCAATTGAAGGTCTTATTGCAACTCTACACATTTCAAAAATTAATGCATTATCACTTTTTAGTATTACTGATGTTGCGTATGCGCATACTCCTATCATGAACAAAAAATAAACTATATAATACATTTTTTACTTCCTATGCCATGCTACTAACACACTATTTTAACATATGAAATTATTTTACAAAGCTCACAAGCCCAAATTTAATATTTAGATAAAAGACATATATGTCTGCTTAATAACCATAAATTCCGATCATCACAGGCATTCACAACTTGATAGTAGATTGAAATCCTGTTATCTGTAAATGCTCTTTTACTTCCTGAGCAACACAAGAGCATGTAAAGTCTGATAGGTGAGGGTTTCCACTTCCTGATAGAGTATGTTGGGCACAAGACAGAGTTAGAACTGCTCTGTGATCTCCCTTGGGATTTTCTTGTGCCCTGTATAGTCTGTGGCTGAGCACTACACAATCAAGTCATGAAAAATATCAGTTAAGCATAAAAATATTAAGTACAGACTACGTTACCCAGTCATGAAGAAAGACAAATTTGAGTCATTTGTGGGAAAATAGATGCACTTTGAGACCATAATGCTAAGCGGTGAAGTAAGTCAGGCACGGAAGGTTTAATATATCATGATTTTTCTTATATGAGATCCCCGGGATATAACTAATTTAAAGGGCCAAATAACAAAATTAGGCAACAGGAGGTAAACTCTGTGGAGATGGAAAGTGAATCCAGCGATGGAGAGAGATGGGGCATGAGGAGCAGGGAGAGTAAAAAGGACTAAGATGCACTATGTGTATGTAACAACTCCCTGTGATGAATATGTTTGTTATGGAGCAAACATATGCTAATAAAAGAAAAGGAAAAAGAAAATAGGATAACCAAAACTAAAAAGCAAAGCAACCAGACAACAAAAACTCTTTGATCTCACAGGCTGCATTGCTCTCTGTCCTCAGTTGCATATGGTCCAGAGGACTCAGGTAGCATGTGTCTTTTCTAGCACATTCAATAACCAACATAAACCCATTCTTTTTAAAACTAGATTTCAAATATTTAGCAGAACTGTGCCCAGGGGCCATGAAATATTTGGACTTCCTGTGAGGTCCATTGGAGGCTCAAATTCATTCACAGTAAGTGTTGAAGGAAACACTCAAAGCAGCATGGCAGGCCCAAATTCATGGCTAGCAAGGTCATGTGCAAGTGACACAGGGATGCAGGCAGGGAAACTGTCTAACAACAGAATTGGTGGTTTTACAGGATGCCCACTTTTGAATGAGATCAGAGATAAGTCCTAATTTAAAATAGGAGAAGATGAACTAAAGTAGCACAAGACTTCTAAAGTCTTCCCAGCTTCCACAAGAGGAGGGAAATGAAATGAATCCTGCCTTATTGTTTAGACTTAACTCTGAATACCTCATACTCATTGAGGTTACACTCCACTCACAACGAACATGTGGATCATCGAAAATGTTTACTGCTAGAAATCTTACAAAGAGCTTTCCTTCTCATACACTCTGACCAGCTTTGCAATTTTTATAGCTTCTGTTGTACAAGCTATAACAAACCAAAACCTCATGCAGTGATAGGCAGGTCTTTCAGAGGTGACTGGATCTAGAGTGTGTGACACTAGGAATGATTCACAGTGCAATGCTAAGAATAAGGACACTAGGATTAAGGATGTGAGTAGCATGAATAAGACGTAAAGGACAGAAGAGGCTCATTGCTTGCTTGCCCTTGCTGTCTTCCGCCTGCGATGAACTGTTTCTCTTCTACGATACCCCTCCACCTAGCCACCCTGCTTTGAAACCAGCCAACTATAGACTGAAACCTCTACAGATGGTGAGCCAAGGAAACTTTACTTCCTTTAACCGTTGGTGTTGAGTATTTTGTCCTAGCAATGAGCCGAGTAACTAAGGCAGAAATCATCCAATTTTTGTTCATCTTTCAGAATGCAACTTGGCCTCTTTTGTCTTCTCTAAGTGGGCTGATCATATCTTTCTAAGAAGGACAGTTGAAGTGGAAGGTTATGCTGTTAATCATAATGTGAGAGGTATAAAGCACCTGTCCATGGAAAGTGGGATGCGAAGTCAGCTATTTTTAAAGTCCTAGCAATACAGCTTTTAGATAATAAATAGTGTTATCTCAACTCAATTTATAAAGTTTTTTCAACGAATGAAAGTTTTTTCAACAATTTCAGCACCTTTTGACTATCTATCAATTTATTTTGGTTTCAGCCAAATATATAAACTCATTGTAGAAGTAATTATTAACTTTGTAGGAGACTATATTACTTATGGAGAAAATGTGTGGGTCTTACATTCAATTTGATTATATATTCTTGAGAGTTTAAAAAGCATTAAACAAAGGTTATCCAAGTTTTATCATATAAGAAAGAGTCATAGTATCAATAAAAATCATTTAAAACTGTAATGTAAGATTTAAAAATGTATCTTCTTCAATATCAGTTCTAGATATAAAATTATGATAACAATTGATTCAATCTAAATTTGTAAGTTTTACTGAAAATTTAAATCAGTTTATTAGCATCCTTAGCTAAAGGGAACCCGTGTTGGCAGATGACATAAAGGGGTCATTTGGGAAATAGATAGGCATCATATGTCAACAAATCCGAGCGCTTGTGTGATAATGAAGATCTCACTTCCTTTATCTTCCAGCATATTTATTAATCTTTGAATAATATGTTACTAATATCCTAACTATGATAACAAGTGAAATTTTAGTGTTCTCACTGGAGTTGGTTTTTTTTTTTTTGAAAATAATGTTAAGTAGTGTCTTGGTTACTTTTCTTTTTTTTT